>JAMKCH010015928.1:20000-38784 GCA_023653785.1 Ophioderma brevispina
TAGGGACCCCCCTAATAAAACCTCTTTCCTAAAGGAATTTTTTGAGATGAAATCCACCACATGTTAAGAAAGCTTCCCAGACATCAAAATAAAGAAATAAAAACTGAAGAAAAGTTGTTCATAGGAAAATTATGGCAAAACGTGATTTTAATTTTGGCGCAAAATGTGCGAAAAAGACACTAATTTGTTTCTGCATTTTCTACGGCATTGCTTTAACCTAGCTTGTGCTGATTGCTTTAATTGGTGAAAAATGAACTATATTTAACATATTAAGCCCAAACATTAAATATCTCATGCCATTTTAGATTTTTTAGAGTTATTCTGTATCCTTTACCATAGTTCCTACAGTAACCGCTACCTGATATATATAAAAATTATGCTCCTTGGCTACTAGATACTTTTCAAGATTTTTTAAAAATTATTTTACTTTGTTTATGTCACTAGGTGTATGTCAAATTCATGAAAAATCAGAATCACAGTACTCTAATAAGATTTTTCAATTTTGTCATGTGCACTTCCGTTAGTGCATAAGGGGTCTCCTAGGGACCCCTGCTACTTAACGCAAAAACGACGCAATGGATTGATTTTTTTTGCACGCAATTAAGAGCAACACTAAAAGTTCAGACAATGACAAAACAATATAAACCAATATATTGCACGCGTTAAAAATCGCCGGCTGAAAAACAAAAATGGGTCCCAGGAACCCCCCCCCCCCCCTTATGCAGTTAAGTGTTAAGACAGTTATATAGAGAAATTTCTAGTTTAAAAGAGTTCTATAGAACGATAACCTATATATTAGAGAATATAGGTCCCTCTTATATAGAAAAATCACTATAGATTATGTATGTATGTATGTATGTATGTATGTATGTATGTATGTATGTATGTATGTATGTATGTATGTATGTATGTATGTATGTATGTATGTATGTATGTATGGGTAACAGGTTCAACCTGGGCCCATCGCCATCTCGATTTTTTAGTAACAAGAGCCTAACGTTAACACAGAAGTAACGTATCGGGTAACGTATCTGGCCGGACTTTTTCTTAGTCGTGATGTTCTGATGAAAGTACATGCTTAGCATGTATTACTCATACATAGCATGGGTGGGGTATTCGGCTTTAGTATCACGGCGCTTTTGCAAGAGCGTAGCGAGAGGATGGGAACGTATCTGGCGCTGGTATGACGTACGTGGTGATTTTTCAGTATAGGGGCTGGAACATTGTACTTTGAAACGAGATTTTTATTGCAAAAAATGTGTTAATATAAATTGAAATCTGCTCGAATTATCACATATTGGGAGAATTGTTGTTTCGTTAGTTTAGCAATTTGTAGCATTTGGAATTATGGTAATGGATCTGGCCCCTGCCGCTTGGCGACGTGATCAACTCTTACGGAAACGGAATTAATCCACTATTAGCAGTAGTGAACTTAAGAATTAGGAATAAAGAGGCTGATGATAAAAATGCGATGTGATCTGTGAATGTCCTTTTGTGTAAAGAGCAGGGACACATTTTAAAAAGAAACGGATTTGGGTGGCGACATGGCAATAAGCAAGAATATGCATCTTAGCCTTATTGCTTGATACTTTCTCACACGGTTACAACTTATAGTCCGGATAAATTTTGAAAACATAACTCCTATATAATTATATTAATAAACTTGCAGTCTAACGGGCAAATAACAGCTTTGGAAATGTGCATGACTGAGAATGGCCCTTAATTGCGTTTCTCCGTAATACCATAAAACAGTAGATAAGGTATCGGACTGTTGTGCACATCGTGATGTCACCTTCTATTATTCTACTTTACCAGTTGTTTATTGGGTGATAATTTGACTCCAATGTATTATGGGAGATTAGATTGGATTACTCGTTTCTTCCAACGTGGCCATAAATTGGGTGATAAGCTAGGAGATTCTAGATCATGTAATCGATTTCACCATATCCCATGAACACAATAGTGATGGTATAGACTGCATGTACCAGATAGTGATTGTCACAAGTTGTACACTACTTTACCAGCGCTTAATTTGGATAAGTTGCACATTGTATTATGGGATATTGATTTGATTACTGGATTCTTCCACAGTTTAAAGTGGAAACACAGCTCGCAAACGAGCTATGACGCAAGGTGTTGCGATTTTTTCGGTTATACCCTCATGTCACGGGTATTCGATGAGGTCTCAGGTGTGTCTTAACCAAAAAAAAGAAACCTCTATGTACATACAAGTTATGGTTTGTGTCACGACTAAGGAATTTCAGCATGGTATTGGACTTCCAATAGTCGAGGGAGTGCTCAACCAATACAAGAGTGGGGAGCGTAATATAAATACAGATAGCGACAATGGGCGAACCTCGTCCAACCGGGGGAGCGAAAAAAACCTATATCAGATTTATCTGAAATTGTCACAAAGTCCGGTCAACTAAATACCCGTTCTAAACAAAAAGGATTGTTTATTTTTTCGTTTTGATGTAGTAAAAATGTATGATAGTATAAGAGACCGTATGATACTGTGTATAAAACAAAATTTCCGGATCAGAATTTATTACAAAGTTGTGGAAATTAAGGTCGACAAACCCTTGGGAAAGTCAGCCTTTAACCGCTCATGTTATCATTTCCTTCGTAATGTTTAGGGTATACCTACAGTGTTATACCTTACATTCTTAAAATTTCAAGTTGGAGTAGAGCTATTGAATTGAATTGAAATGAAGTAATATCAAAGATAAATGGAGTGATGTGTGGCCTTAATATAGAGGCAATTGGAAATAGAGATTCTTCATGCCATTTACATAAGTGGTTGAAGTACAGTGGATGTATATTGGTAAATTTTGTTAAAAGGTTCAGCGAAAAAATAAACCACAACAAAACACAAAGTTTATGAAAAAAAAGGACAGATCCTATGGGATTAATCCTTATACTATAATTGGTTTCAAAATTGGTTATTAATCCCCATGACTACCAAAATCTTAAAGGTGGGAATTTGCGATTTACACACTTATTGTGAGTTGGCAATAAACCCCGTCATGTCTGTTATAGAATATAGACTGGATTTGCCGTGGGTTATTTGTGGGGGCGCGGATGGTGTTGTAAGATTTCCAATTATAATATTGCATATAATTGTTTCACCTTCCTTTTTTTTTCTCCAACTTTAAAGGTCAACTATCAATAGGCAGATAGAATCTTTACAACCAAGGTTCGAAAAACAACGGGCGTCATGGTTACCGGCTTGTGGAGGCCAACAACCTTGTATTTAAAAATTCTAGTTGCCTGCTACAAGTTACAATAAGTTTTATATTGTTAAATACGTGAAATACCACAACAATTCGAAGCGTTCACTGATCCAAACCTAGCTCGTCGCCCTTTGAGAAATACAACACCGTTTGAATCTATTATACTCAATGGCCTAACGCTTCATATGCGATGCGAACAAAGGGCCCTTTTTATGGACCAATGTCAGAGGTTAGCTTAACAAAATATGTAGCATTAGACGTTGCTAAATTCACTTGTTTCTTAACACGTACTTGACCGCAGAATTACAAGCACATAATATTATGGTTTCATCTGTGTTAGAATTCCAGCGGATAACATTGCTGTTCAAGATGGCTTATGACCAAATGGTTTAATCCAGACGGTGGAAAAAGAAGCGTCTGTATACAAATGGTAAACTAATTCACACAAGCATATAAACATGATATATTAAGAAGGCGACGTTTATGTGCTTGGATTTTGGGGACAAAAATACAATGACACATACAAAATGGTTTGAACATAAACAAGCTTGTATGTATGCTTATTATGATAACGTATTTGTTTGTATTTTGGGAACAATTATGTGTTTTACGTTACATGCTATGGATGTTTTAGAAATATGGTTTATGGACATTGTTAATATATTTCATGATGCATGTAATTGTTGTGTTTATCTATTTAGAACCTAGAATAGTGTATTTGTAAGCGCTTTGAGGCCGATGGGGAAAAGCGCGTGTATGTATGTAGTATGTGTGTGTAGTATGTAGGTGGGGTGTGTATGCGTGTATGCGTGTATGTATGTATGTATGTATCTTATTAGATTATGTAGTATGTATGTTACTAAGCACTGAAGCGAATCTGGGGGGTACGGCTAGCCAGGTGCACGGGGTGAAGTGTTTTAAATAAATTCCGCAGGTTAGTTTAGTGTTTCACCAAATTCCTTCATTTCCATGAACGCCACACGTTCTTTTATGCATACTTCGGAGTGTTCTATACTTATTTTCTAAAGGGGCATTTCCGGCATCCACAGCCCCTCTTGTCCCCACCAACTAACCTAAAATTGAGATTTTTAATCATCTGAATTTTGTTCTCGTGTATATCTAGTGAACTAAACATTCAGGTGATAGGATCACGAAAAATACACCTTTAACACTTCCACTTAGTGACCAGTGGGGGGCCACAATCTTTTTAAAGCGTTTATTAAATACCAAACAAAAAATAAAACTCGGCCAAGCCGTTATTGACTTAATTGGGGGTCCTTCCGGCACGAACGGAAAGTCATCTGAGAATATTTTTATAATCGAAGAACCATAGCCATTGTAGGGATGATCTTCGATGTATGGCTTCACATGCTAGGGGCAAACTACTCAAAGGCAACGAGTGAGGTCATATTACCAATTGGTCATAAAATTTGAACAAATTAGAATTATTTCCCTTTGTACAAAAATATTGGAATTTTAATTAACAAAGAGCACAGTTAACTTCAGCCGATTTGTTTTACATTAACTTAAATCAAAATCCGCTTTTGTTTGAACCTTCAAGGCATTTCGAGCTAAAAACAAGATAAGAAATTATTGGGATTTAGCTATATGAAATCACTAAATATGGGCACAATATGGGTGCCCAAAATAGCTCGTTTGCACCTCTAAACATTTCTCGTAAGCCAAGAAGATAGACGCTGTTCCGTACACATAGGAACTGACACCCTAATAAAATTTACACCTGGGTTGATTGATTTCCTTGAAATAATAACCCCCTCCCCCTTTTTTTGGCTTTGACAGCGAACGCAATTCTCCAGGGGAGGCCACAAAAAGGAATCCATTGTAATTCGCCATTGGTTAACACGTAAAATACGATTTTCGAACCAAAATTATGATTCCTTTTAATGTTGAAGAGCACCATTTTAACTATCTAAGACCGTTGGAGTTCGGACTATTGAATTCATTGTAGCAACGTCTTTGTGTTTTTGAATATCTTTATCTCTAACTGTGTACCCTCGTTCGCAGCAACGGTTGGTTCCCGGGCGTTTTCAAACGATCGTGACCAGCCAAAATCTGCATTCTCTTTGCTTTCATGTAAGACTCGTTATGCTCCCTCTGCGCGTTCGATCGCTTCGACGGTCTTCCAGACAAGACAGAAAAAAAAAGAAATTCAAGCAAAACTAGTTTCGTCAATGGAAACGTCGTTTTACTCATTCAATATCTGCAGCCTTACAAAGAAAAGTCTGAAGACTAAAGCAATAATATTTTGAAGAGCGCTCCGATTTCGAATATTTTGAGAGTTTTGCAAAGTTGCATAGTAATTAGGTCAGAGTAGTAAACGGTATACTTGGAATGGTAGAGCTTAAAAATGATTTCGGTGTCGCAATAAGAAAGATATTAGAATCATTAGTCTTGGAGATCTCCGAAAAATATCACGGAGGTTGGAAACGTCCTTCCATCGGTTTCCGTCGGTTCAGGGCAAGTTAAGTTTTAAAGGTTCATTTTGTGAGTTGTCACTTTTCATATGAACAGGACATAACACTTGGCTTTTCCAGCCCGCGTTTACATAACAACCGGAATCCCGTTAAATTACACAATCGTTTCTTTTATGACAAAATACGCATTTGTTTGAGCACTGTCGGTTCGCAGGTATAGTGTACGTCCTAAACAATTACCAACGCAACTGTGGAAAAATCTCCAATTTGGGAAATTGGGCGCGCTTTCAAAAAAAATGTGCATTATTTGGGGCTTTAATTGAAAAACATAAGTGTGTCGGATTATTATGTACATAGTGCAGTTAGTGTCCACTGTAAAAGGCCCTCGCCTTTGCCCCACCAAACCAAAATACATTGTGACATTGAATCCATTCATAAGTTGACTCCAATTGTAAATGATCCCCACTTCACAGGGCACCAGCCAATCACTGATCAATGACATGCTATGGATGAGCGATTACCCAAACACACGGTGCAAAGAACATTGGCGGTAGGCCTTTTTCACATGTTAGAAGCCTGTTAGATGGTCGTTTCGGATCTTTTTAAGTTACCATTATGTCAAAACCACATACACCAACTTTAGAAAATAAATAATCTTGGTGTGTCAGCTTCTACGAAGAGTATAGGTATAACCGTTTGCCCATGGCGCACTCTTGACCCCCCAGAAATCACCGGTGATATTTGCCAATAGAGGTTGGCATTATGCCCTACCAAAAGACCACTCTTTATTAAACTTAACAATGTTTCGGATTTTCTGAATGTTCATATATAAAAAATTCACATAGTCATTGATGGATAATATGTTCTACAATAGGCTTCACCAAGAAGAAAATCCCTCGAGCACTTTTCTCGCAACGAAGTGAGTTTCTCATGTCCTATGCGGTTATCACAGAGTTACGTGCGACAGGTCATGGGCCTATGAATGAACTGTGTGCACAGTGAATAGGGAGGGAAAATAGACAGTAACGGCAAGATATGAGAGGTCTTGGTGAAGACGATAACAAAGATAGGACGAAGTGGTTTGTATATCAAACGGCGCGGGTTAATAGTTTATTAACGTATTTAGTTTCTCAGAGACGGGTTTCGAGATGTGTTTTCTCTGTTTTAGTAATAGAAAGCAATCAAATACCAATAAATTATCCGTCTTTCGGGAACACCTGAACAATACATACGTTTATACTATACTTGAGCACAAAAAGAATCTTATAAAGTTATTGTGCTCATACGCCATGTCATTCATCACCGCCAATTTAAGTTTATGTATAGAATATTGAGCCCAATTTTTAAGCACGAGTTATTAATAGGCATTTAAAAAAAATAATTTAAAGCAGTGAAATTGTTTAACGCTTCATCCAAGCTAATACATTCTAGTTGCATTTCTAACTCTTTATAATAGTCTTGCATAATGTATGGAGTTATATATGATTAGGAACTCTTCATTTTAGGTTATTTGCATTTTAAAACAAAAGCTTTAATTTTGAAAATATAAGATTGATTCGTAAAAGTATCTTTATACATTGTTTAAATATACAACTTGATATTGTTATTGTCAATTACACAAGCAAATATGGTGCCACGAGGCAACCAACAATTTTAATATTGTGAACTTCAACAGAATGGCAGTTGTAGTGTTTTTATTATACATAAGTTGGGCCAAAATTGATATTTCCATTTATAGTGGTTAAGGACATCACAAGAGAATCATTCCACTTGTGTGTGAATTTGCCAGTGTCGTATTTCACATGAGGGCGCCATTTAAAGTGTGTACAGGGGCTCAAAATGTCACATTTATGATTTGTGCTAAAAAAACCTCATCATTGGGGTTCCTTTTGTCGAAATTGGGATTCAGGAAAGGTCTCGTTTGCCCATATCTCGGATGGATCGGTCTGAGTATTATGACAAAGTCAGGTGAACTTTTTGGTCTAAAGGGGTCAAAAATGCAAAAAAATGCCATGGATTTAATGATGAAAAATGGTTTGATCCTTATGATGAGAGGCACAACATTGGGTAAAAAGGGTTTTTGACAATTCATCAACATTTGACCCCTGTACACACTTCAATGTCCGCCCCAGGTAGCAATAAGGCACTGACAATTCCACAACAATTGGAAGTAAATTCTCGGGGATGTCCTTATACCTGCAAAATCAATTTTGGCCACACACAACATTAGACTATTACAAACATACAAATCCTCGGCAAACATGATCTACAATCAAATAAAATATAAATTAATGAAAATCACCACAAAAATAAAATCACATTTACAGTTGATACTTGAAAAAAGTTCAAGTCTAGGGTTGTATAGGGGAACTTTTCTCTTCTCGCTGTGACGAAATGATAATGTTTCCATCCAATCACTAACTACTTGAACAGGCGAACGGTAATTATCTCGGCCAGATCGCGGAATGCCGTTTGGCGTTGATCTTGGACCTGTAAAGAACAACAACAAGCAACAAAATGAATAGAAAGAACTAACTAAATTATGCGCACATCTATACTTTAGAATACTTTTGTATTTTATGTCCGCACAAAAAGGGTAAAAACAAAAAAAAAACAAACAAAAAACCAAAAAAAAAACAAACAAAAGCTTGTTGGTACGGGATCGATCGACCCTGATCTACTTTTGTCTTTTGTTTTTTTAAACTGTTTACTATAAGAGCCTTTAAGGTGTACCCATTGTTACACAATAAAGTAAAAGTGATATCTTCCAACCCCCCCCCCCCCCCACCCCCACACTCAACACGACAAAAAATTTATAGGCTTACCCACCCCCAAATAATGGGGTAGGTCAAATATTTTCGCCCGACCTGTGGCGCAAGATGTAAAAACAATTACACTTCAATCATTTTGCTACACATCGCGCGCTTGTTTGTTTGTTTGACTTCTTTTCACGGGAGAAAAAACCGAGAAGGGTTGCAACAACCTCCACCACCGGTTTTGACGAAGTTTATAACAAACCAGCCAGTTAGTTATTACACAGCCATTATAAGGATGACATCTATATCAAATATCTTACTCATGATGCATGCATGACCTTTCCCCCATTCCTACAAGTTGTAAAATATCAATGGAAATTAGAATTACTCAACGCAGCAGGACAATTGACTTTGTCACATATATACAAAACAGCTTCCCAATTTCAGTTCACAATTAAGTATCTAAGGTGTTTTAACTCATGTTGGTAAGCAAACGGTGGCTGTCCCCTAGAAAACAACTTTCCCGTGAATTTTTCATATGAAGGGTCATACACTTTACGGGTTATACGACAAGGCCAAGTCCAGGCAGGCAGTATAATGAGTCCGTTACGCGCTTGAAAATTTAGGGCGAATCATTGTTTTCAAAATGCTTAAAAAGCTCAAATGTAATACAAATTTCTTTCCACGATCCTGCTTCCACAACATAACACTTTGTAAATCATTTTGATGTTTATATACGCTCTACTACTACAGGCCCACTTTATATATTTAGTACAAACATAACTATTTTCGCTACACATACTTTTCTTGTATTTTGGTGGGAGGGGGCATAACTACGATGGTGTATTTACCACAGGTTTGTACAGCAATGACGCGCAGTTCCCTGCTTGATGATGAATTGCTTCTTCCAGCATATAAAGGGCTAAGAACACAAGCTAAGTATCTCCTTAACGGGCTATGAATTGTAAGGCATTTTTTTAAATAATGAAAGGATTCAATGAAGAGTTCAAAAAATATTTTCTAGCGAGTTAAGAAATCGCAAAAAAACAATCTTAGGCACTTAAAAGTGTTAATCTCAGCCTATTTTTAGGGTGAGTTTTTGTAATAGCTAATGTACTTCGATTTCTAATGTTTACTATAGTAGATTTCAAATTGGTGAGAGTTTCTTGCATATTTTTCATAGGGGTGGTATGTTGAATGTGAAGGTTCAATTCACCTCAAATTTCCTGAAACATAATCACTTAGGAAACGGATGCATTCATTTTCTTATGGTCTGTTATGAGGTAAAAGATTTGGGATTAAAGGTTGGATGTGCAAAATAAATGCTTATTGTGTTATGATATATCTATAGTTTTTCAAAGTATCTGAGTCCGCCAACACAAACGCACAATAAACACACAAACAACGCGCTCATGCAGCCGCGCCACCCACACACATATAGCTACATATCCGTGCACACAACCTTAGTCCTTCACACCATACACTCAACGGCGCACCTCAGCCAATCACATTTTCGGGTTTTTACAAAAAAGGCCTCGCCCAAGACGTCTTATTAAGAATTAAATTAGATATCTTTTCCAATACCTGATGGTTTTCTATAACTTTACGTATAGCTTTCCTGCCAATGGTATAACTCGTTAGATTGGTGGTGTCGTACTTTCACCCCTATGCCTCTCTTTATACGATTTCCTGTCTCTGCGTGTACGGGTTATCACCAAGTAAATTGTATCCCTACCATTTGGTACGCGCCCGCCGTGTAAACTGCTTTCCCAAACACACCATTTGTACCCAATGGGTAACTAAGGATGTACTAAAGAAGAGGCTTTCATATTATGGGGATGGGGGGCCTTATACAAGCAAATTTAATTTTAATGGTTAACTATTATCAGATTGTGGAAGCGAACATAACTTGGGACGTTGCATCTATATATGTCAGTCAGACCCAGGTAAACAGAGGATAGCTGGGTTATCTGGAGCAATCGTGACGGGATGAGCAGAACATTCATTCTCAGTGGATTTTAGCTTTAGGTAATGAACACATTTAGCGAGGGTGCCCCTCGTAAAAGTGTGGGCCGGAATGTGGGAGGGGGCAAATTCATAAAAAAGTAGTGAAAATGAAAAATACTGAGGATTTGCTGTAAAAGGTGAACAAACGTTTTCTTCTTGTTTAGAAGGAATTAAAATTGACGGTAAAATTTGTACGACGGAAACGTATTGGGTATGGAGATATGTGTGTGCGTATGTGCGCGCGAATATATATGTATGGGCATATTTGTTTCTCAGTGCCAACCAAAGTGTGGCTATGTGTGTTGCACTAATATTGGGGAAGTGACTTATTCACAGCCAGGACGAGACCATAGACCTAAAACAAAAAAGGAGGATAGACGTTTGCTATCCCGGCACTTTTGCGCATACTGAGGGGCGTTTTAAAAATGGCCGACAACCCTTGCCATTTAACACCATATAAGGGCGTTTTCATAGACACGATATGGGGTGAAATGCGTCAGTTTTGTAGGGTTTTCCTATATTTGTTGATGTACTATGTATAGTGCGCCATTCTCTTCCTTAAATGTTATTCCTAATGGAGGACACTTCTCAAAATGGCCGCCCAATGCCATTTAGCACCACTCATTAATGTGTTCTACTAGCCAAAAATGGGTTTTTAAAAATGGTCAGTTTTTCAGTTTTCCTATATTGTTGATATCAAATGTATAGGAAGCAGTCACATTCCACTACTTCAATGTATTTGTAATGGAGGGCCGCTTTCAAAATGGCCGCAAACGCATTTACACACTATAATGATGTGAATTACTAGCCACCAAACATTGCCGACACAGTTAATTCAAAAGTGGAGGACTGTCAATATCGTATTAAGTGAAGCTTACCAAGAATGTCATTCGGTGGTTCGATCCACTAACTGCACATTAGGTGGCACAGTTACCGCCGTCTTGCCACGCACCTCCCAGATAACTTTCTGAGGTAATTGAACAAAGGCTCGTCCAAGCAAAATATAGCTGCGACAGTATCAATTCCACCACGGTGAGGTGCCCATTGCAACTAGTCAACGCCATATCCCCGGCACTTGAAGAAAAAATCTTCCCATTCCTATGGAAAAAACACGCAAGTCATAGCCTTGTAATTTGCATTCAATACCAAAATTACACTTGAGAGTTAATTACCATCCAGTCAACACTCAATGGTGATCAAATGCTCGTCCTATCAAGGGCGATAACACACCCGAGGTAGTTATGCAAGCTCTCGGTTTTGTAATAAACAACGTTTATTTAAAAAAAAGACTAAAATAATAGTTTTAAAAGTGGAGCCTCATTGCTCGGACGGCATATATAAGCTATATATAACATGGAAAGCTTATTGTATCGCGATTGTATATGTAAAATGCATTGCTATCACGATTTGGTTTACAAGAGCCAAATGACAATCGTCTTTCTAGCAGCAACACCACTCAGCGAAAGTCAAGATTATTGACTTGGGCGCTTTGAGGTGGGTTGGACATCAACCCGATTGTGCAATTCGCCGATGCAAGTAAACAAAATCCCATTCACTTGTATCGCTCGCTTCTGCGCTCTTTCGAAGACTACCATTATTTTCTCATAAAATTTTATAGCATAACTGTCTGTTGAAAGTATATGGTAGATTGGTGGCTTCAGCCCACTCAAGGTCACCAGAGAAAGGCGGTGCCGTCGTTCGTTTTATACATACTGAAGCCTAATTGCTTCGCAGTATTGCTGCAATTTTATGGTTAAACAAATTGTCGCTAGCTAAAGTAATTACCGCCATGTTTCGCTCGAGGAGCCAAGACTTTACCGGATACCCAATAGCAAAGCCAACAGTTTTATTCATAAAAAAGGTTCAATAACATAGTTTTTGAACCTAGAGTTTCCCTATAACCTGAAAACATATGAAAATTTTAAAAGAAGCGGTAGCGAGATTCGAACCGAGAAACTGTATCAAGAGGTCAGCTACCTAACAAAAGACCAGCGAGGATTGGTCTGTGCCAAGATTTGTAATTCAATCCTTGTAACAGTGACGGAATAACCACTACTGCTATTGTGGTCAGCGCTCAATATAATGAATAACTCCGCTGGAACGGTTGCCACAACCTATGCTCCAGGCGCACGAATGTGTGGGTCAAGATATCATACTTGGTTATCAAACACTGCTGGTCTGAGCTCTTCTCGCTACTCACGATTCATCGTAAGCGTTGAGAATTCAAGCGATTGTTCGAATTTCCTTGCACACTTATGAAGCCGGGAAGTATAATACCATCTACAGAGATCAAGGAAAGGAAACCAGTCAACCAAACATTATCGATATATTGGCGAAAATTCAAACACAGCAGAAGAGGAGCGATTTGGGGTGGTTTCCTTTACTTTGGAAGACGCATTGCGCAACAAGACTTGTACAATCGCTAGGATTTCCAAGGTCAGAGAAGGAAAGCTTAAACGTATTTTTGGGCGTACAATGCATGTTGTGGTTTATAGCGGCTATTACACGATTATTTTTGGAAAAAGATATTTTTGGGCATTCCGAAGTGATAAGATTCCATTGATAATAGCTGACTATATGGCCTCCGAGCAATGAGGATCACCTTTAACTTCCTGATGAAGGACAAAAAACAAAAAAATTATATTAAAATAACATGCATGATACGGATAACAACCTTTATATGGCCAAAAGGCATTTCAACGTTGGAAGGACGGTGCAGAAATGCAGATAATGTTATGACGGATGATTCGCCATACGACGAGCAAAAACAGGACTTCAGTTAGAAGCCCCCTCTAAAGTGTGCTGAGTAATGTTTGGGCCCTGCTTGTTCTGTTAGGGATTGTCAAGGTACTAATTACCTCCTAAATCCCATTAATTATAGTGCTGTGTACAAAACGTAACATACAAACCTAAAAGTTAGTCTTGGTAAAATAAAATCATTCTTTTCGCATTCAAATCTTTCTTCTGAAAGACATTCCGTCCTCATGTCCTTTCAAGGATTCTCGAAACAATAATCACACCACGGTAATTTTCTGGACATTCAAAGGCAATTGATAATATAGAACCAAAAATTATTCTTCCACAAGTGATTCAGAAAAGTAGCTTGCAGGGCGTACCAATCAAATCTTGTGTGCGCTCACTCACACAATTCGGCAAATCTATAAGAATAAGTGGGAGTTCCTCAAGGTTGCAGACTGGACCCGCTAATTGTTAAATTATATGAACAACGATGTCCCACACACTCTCAAAGATTTTTTTGCTGATTACTGAGTCACCAGCTTCGTCTCAAAAAACTTACACCTAAACTGACCTTAGAACAGAACAATGAAAATAACCAAAATTCTGATTGGTTCAGTAACAAAAAAATATAAAAAAAAATGTGAAAAACTTTACCCTGAAACGCTAGCTCCATTGTTAAGGAAATATAATTTGGGTTTCCAATTACCCTATGACCAACAACTCTATTTGAAGTAGCTGTGTGTGTTGTAAAGCCACTTTTGATGAAATATTGTGACTAAATATATCCCTTAAATCCTAAATGCCATTGATTTTTCAACTTTTCAAAAATCACGGAGCGGACCCTTGCTTTGTGTTTATTGGGAAATAGTTTCCTTAGATCTAACAAGACAAATAACGCTACTCCCTTTTTTGCTGGGGTGATGGTCAGGTTGGTAGTCATGTTGCTCTAGGGACGTAAGGGACACGGTAGTTAACGCTATTAATAGTGCATCATAATCACAAGAACTTTTAAATTTGGATAGCTTGTTTTGACTTTTGACTATTAATTGATCTACCATTCAACTCCTTCATTGGCATCAACAACACTCGACCTGAACTCGAATAACCACTATACACTACAATGGCCATCTGCAGCATCGGTGCTGTTGTACTTGTGAAAACGCTCCCAGGATCCTCATTGACCTTTCAGGATGACATTCTATTAATGAGTCAATAATAAACACATTTTTAAAATCATTGTCTCATACAATACATGACTTCTCACCACTTCGCGTCCGGGGCAATTCTTTCTTCTTTACCTCTCTCCTCTTATCTCTACCTAACTCTCTACCATCCTCTCCTCCATTCCCATCTCTGTACTCTTTATTTTGCTGAAGGCAAGTGTGCTGGACCCTCTCTTTGATCTCCACTACATTCTCACACTGTCCTATTTTGGGAACTTAGCATTCAATCAATTCAGAACTATTCCTTATTTTAATCGTATGAGCCACCAATAATTTGAACCATTTTTTTCAATCCAAAGCGACTTCACTGTAAAATTGATTCTGTGCCACTGACCTTTTTTGTTTATGATTGACCCTTTATTACTTGATTTCCCTTCCCCCGTGTAAGCCTGTACTACCATGCACTTTAGGGTTGCAGAATATTACAAACTATACCGTTTGGTTATCTTTAGTCAGCCAATACGGGTATACACATTTTCAACATGACTTGATCAAATTTAAAAATTTTTGCATATAACATAACGTTTGTCTACATACTATCATGTATTAAATACGAACCTAAACCCGATCAGTTTTGCATATAGATTTTTTTTTATACACGGTATCAATATATACTCTTATCGAGGTCCAAAACACTTAACCTGAAGCGCCCCCCATTCGGTCTTTTCTAACGTTTATCAATTATTTTAAGACATAATTTGAGAGTATTTTATATTGGCTTCCTTCTCAAACGAATATTGAATTAACAGAGGGGCCGGGAAACAAAAGCAAATGCATGCAAAAACACAAAAACAAAACAAAAACAAACAAGCCAAAGAACATATCCCTTGAAAACATGTGTCTTTCTGTCAAATGCAAAACCCCATATTTATATTTAGAAGTGGTGGCCCCAGGGCTAAAACCTCATATGTGGCATTTTGGGTCACAATCGGTTCTAGTTGAATTTCAAGCCCAAATTAAGAATGTAAATTCATGTACAGTTTCTTTCGAATCCGGAGTAATAAATTATCTAAATATATTTAGTAAGCATGTTAAAGAAAACCTTTTTTGTGCAAGGCAATACAGCACATTATTCAGATTTGGTGTCTCCCGAAATGTTACATATAGGTTTTGTCATGTTCAAACCGTTTTTTACACTTACAGGTAGGTTTTGCTCTTAAGGTCAAATGGACACATATGAGGTTTTTCCCGCCCGCAATATTTTTTCCGTATTAACTTTGTCTATGCATATACATACAAATATAAGTACGGACTTTTTTTTTTTTAAACGGACTTTATTTTTTCAATTAAAGATAATAGTAACCGCAATTTAACAAATAAATTGGCGGGAGTAGGATTGGAACCATCGACCTTCAGATTATGAGCGCATTCCATTACCACTAGACCACACACAGCGGATTAAGCTGCCGCGGTGGTGAACTTTTTATTTCATATAACCCTTCACGGAATAAAGCTCATCTCCTATAATACTAGCTACGTAAAATGGGACATACACATCAAGTTTTGTACTATACTTATTGAACCGTGACTGAAAGACGATGCTGCTATACACATGTTACCTACGGGGAAATAATATTGCTTATTGCTTTCTCCCGCCCAGCGACGAAAATTAGACTCACATGGTTGAGACTTTGGTGGCGGGCTCGGTACGCAATCCGCCAACAGGCAGACAGAGTTTAGGATCAAGGCTTACTTGGGACTCCAATGCGAAATGCGTATTATACAACACAGTTCATGCATTTGGGGGGGATTGCAATAAAGATACTCCTCTTGAATGGTAGACTGATATGATCAGCCAATGCTGATAGGATACCAGTCATTAACAACGTAAAGAGAGAAACGTATTGCTTTGTTTATCCTCCCGAGCAACGACATTCTGCGGTCTGTGCCTGTTGTAGGTTCTGGCTTATAAAAGCTGAATATGGTACGGGTTCCCAGAAAATGTGAACACGGTTTGCTTAGCGCAGTGCAAATAAGGAAACGTAAGGAAGCCCTGTGTGTTGCCAAAGATTATTGCAGTATGGGGCCAACCTAGGGTTTTGGGGGAGTCAACCACTGCCAAATCAAATTGGATTGCTTTTAATTTCGATAAATAGTTTTGCAGCAGTAAGAATATTTCTACATCCAGGAAATCGAGTTTGTGAACAATCGAAACCAAATAGTTCTAGTGAAAGGCTGAACATGATGAAATGAGTTCCGTCAAACAACCCCGTATCTGTCTCTACTAACATATCGTGAAAATTAGCTTTTGTGAAAGGGGTTCAAAGAATCAAAACTTAAAGGGGTTTATAGGAGACGAATTTCGCGTCTCCTATTCGTAATTCCTGCTTATAAGCATTGTAACGTTATATCCGCGATTGGTCATGATTTGCAAGTTTTGCCATGATGATGTCGTGGCTCCCTCGCCATGAAATGGGACAATAAGAATGGTCCATGATTGGATGGTGTGCAAAACGATCCATAAAACAGGAGATTATAATCGAAGTTGCTACCATTTTATTGATTGATTTCGCGATCTACACCAACTGTACAGACATGCCACGTTCTTCTAGCTTACCAAAGTTATCCCTTTGTTTTAACTAGCCTATCGTGTTAAATTGTCCGCATATGGTGTGTAAGATAACAGTTATTCAAAATAGGACACGCTGAAGTGATGCACTTTGAATATTGTTTGATCATCCATACACCTGAAAATACTGTGGTGAGGATGGAGCGCCCTTGTAAAGTAGAATGAACTGTCACCAATGCCATTGAACGGTCGGAATGAGCAATAAATAGTGAAATTCGTTAATTGCATTAGAGGAGGATCCCGGGCATACTACTCTGTTGGACGCGTTACTGGAGAAAAAAAATGAGAGAGAAGGAATACCATCAAAAATCAAGTCGAAAAGACTGATGTTAAAACTGATGTAACAAAATTGGTACAAGAATGAAAGAAAGCGTAACCAACAAAAGGACGCTTCAGAAGAGGGACATAATGAACATTCCGTTATCTGCTCCTCGAAAGCAGTGGCGCATTTATGCCTTTGAAATCTTTATTCTATGTGGTAAAATTGTTTTGCAATACCGCACTATATTTATAAATATCCGATTTTACTGTAAATTGACATTGTCCCTCTATTAAGGAGTAAGCGTACCATATAATAGATTAGACTATGCTCTAGAAGATTTTCTACTTGGAATTTGGTAATCAAGTCATGATAAAACGTCAAACGTAAGAGAGTAAATAGACGACTATAGGTTTCTTACTATTTTTCATCACTCGCCTTGACACAATACGCTGATCATGTTTTTAAAGGCAATTTCCTCCCAACGAAAAAAATGGCAGTAAGAATCTTTACAGGTTATGAAATGTCCCTACATTAAATTTCCTTTTGCATTATTTTTAATGCACTCATGCATTTTGCGATCGCTGTTTGAAACCAACAATTTTTAATATTAATCAAATCTACGTGTCCTACCTTCCAGCTTGCTGTCTACCTACTACTAATCTACCTACCTTCCTACCTAACTAACTACCTACGACCTGTCATTTTATTATCGTCACTCTTGCCTAGCTGGCAGTGCCTTCAGCTTTAACTCATTTTATTGTCGTAGTTTAACGCTGTGCATTCGTGATCCCATAAACTTATCATGTTAAATTTTTAAAAAAAATCTATTGAAAGCTGTTTCTTACTCAATAACCGTAACCAGTTAGTCGCAGGTCACCCAAGTACTATTTGTTCACACTAAAAAATTGTTGAACAGGGTCTTTTTGGCATGGGACTTTCTTCACAAATACAATAGGCAACGAACGACCTTGCCATTGGCCACATCCCTGCAGCGTCTGCATATAGATTAACACGTACACGGCCTTTTTTAGCACACAATTCAATTATGATTTGGGAATGCTTTAAAATTTTTCTGGGACTTCTATAACTTCAGAAACCACGCTTTTCAAAACTTAGAATTTGT
Source organism: Ophioderma brevispina (assembly GCA_023653785.1). Lineage (NCBI taxonomy): Eukaryota > Metazoa > Echinodermata > Ophiuroidea > Amphilepidida > Ophiodermatidae > Ophioderma > Ophioderma brevispina. Next base: position 38,348 of record JAMKCH010015928.1, read on the forward strand.
CGCTTTTAATTCGTTGTTTTTAGCCCCCAAACACCATTTCACTTCATATTAGACCTGACCAACTTATATAGTAATGACATTTAGCAACAATATACTTTTTTATAATAATTCATGTATTTTGGACATCAAATCAGGAACTGTTTCAGAGCGTTTCGACAGTTATTGAGGTCACACGATTGGTCATTGTCTCTCGTGTACAAGAAAATAACCTCCTAATTGACTCTCTAACGCTTGCATGGTGAATGAAGTGATCAATCTTATTTGAAATGGTTAGTTACTCGCATTAAATTATAATCCTTCAACGGTTAATTGGCATTGGCCCCCATTAAACGCTTGTTTAAGACTTGTGAAGTTGAAGGACAACGTGAACGATTTAGTAGCATTGCGTTTTCCATTTGGAGTTGCACATTTTTTATTTTTACTCGGTCTCGAGACGA
>JAMKCH010015929.1:0-24083 GCA_023653785.1 Ophioderma brevispina
TCATCAAGTTCATATTGATATTGTTTTAAAAACATTGTATGGATATCGTATATATCACCTCATGGACGAAAACATGATGATGTTAGGCAAACGTCAAATATTTTTGATGTTAGGCAAAAATTTTTATGAATGGCTAGGAAAACGTTTTGTGATGTTAGGTAAACATATTTATGATGTTAGGCAAACATTTTTATGGTGATTAGGCAAACATTTTTATGATGTTAGGCAAAACATATTTAAATGTTAGCAAGCATGTTTGGAGGTTAGGCAAACGTTTTTTATGATATTAGGCAACATTTTATGTGGTAAGCAACCATTTTATAATGTTAGGCAACGTTGGTTAATGATGTTGGGCAAAACATTTTTCTGATGTTAGGGAAACATTTGATAAAATATCATATATATACGCATGTCTAACCCGCAGGAACACTAGATACTAAAAATAACAGCACAAAAACATAACATCTTGGGTACACACCAACAACTAGATTGAGGTTGCTTAACTAATAAAACAGAAATACCCAAAACGGAACGATGATATATTAAAATAACACTGTAGGTGAGTAAGTAGACGTGGCTGGTGGATACTGGCATTGTATATCACCCACAAGACAGGTTCAGATTCCCGACAGGTTAGTGATAAAATTTAATCCTGACATGTGATATAAACACATACTATAACAGATTCGGAGTAAACAGGCACAGAAGACGTGATTTTTCACGATTTTAATAGCTTTATTTAATTAATTACATGCATGTTTGTAAAGTTTTTAAAATATCTTGGTTAACATCTGAAGATGTGTTTTGCAAAAAAATATTTTCATAAACCAAGTCCCAACCAGACATTTGAATGTTTTAAACACTATAAGCAAAACATTTTTAATAACATTTTTCGAATATTTTTAGAACGTCAACAAAACATTTTTGTTGTTTGTGGTTACGCCAGCATGTAGCAAAATGAAAAGCCTGTTGTCATTCAGCGCTCACAGACCATTGCTATTGTAATGTGCTAATCCCGGCTAATTCAATCTGTTCACTTGCAAGATCAATATTTACTACAAGCCTCTAAGTACAATGCCTAAATCCCGGTCTGAATGCTTTGAAACATGCTGATACATGTAAATGGTCTGCCAGGGATGTGAACACCTTGGCTTTCTGTTCCAGAAATTGCAACAACGCCACCTCCCCCTGGAACTCTTCCTGTTTTACTGTTTTTACAGATGTAAAACATCCAATGTTTTCAACTCGTGGGAAGTGATTTCAGCATGGTCTTTTCATTATATCAATTTGTGCCATTATGTCCCTTTAATATATAGAGATAACCCTAGGTTATGTACAAGAGGAAATATTGTGTATAAAATGATTAAAATAACACTATGGTTAAATGAAAAATTTTTGCAAAAGTTGTACAGATATAGGTGGGACAATATACAAAAAACCAATCAAAGCTGTATTTTTGAAATGCATACATGGTGATGAAGGGACGAGGGACATTCTAAAGACACGGTGTCAGTGCCATCCTCAAAAAGGTGTAAAAAATTGAAAAAGTTACAAGAGAGGTGCTTAAATACGAAAAACAAGGGGACAGACGCGAGATAAAATGTACAGGACAGGACAAACGTAGGACAAACATGATGTCTGACATAAGGATGTAAATGAAATGATATTAGAGGAGCTACAGAGAGGAAAAGGGAGGAAAGGATGAAAAAAAAATCTAAAACAGTTAAGAAGGCATGTCTCATACGCTTGACATGACAGGGACTTTGTAAACTCGGTTTTAAAGGATGATAGTGGCAATGAGATCATTAGGGCATGGGAGGAGGGGGAAAACAAAACAATGGGGAAGTGGGTTTGTCCAAAGAGGGGCAGTTTGTGAACCGGAAATAAGTGCTCAACAGAACCATGGTGGGTACAAAACAAAATGGAAACACATAAATTGTACGTAAAAAGATAATATAGATTGAGGAGGTAAAGCCAAAAATATTGACCTGTCCTTGAATAGGTGAATTAAAGCAGTGGTAATGTGAACTGAGTGTTGATATGAGTGTACGAAATTACGCAATCATCAAGCGCAGAGATGCAGAGAAATATATCACACAATTAAAGCCAAAGGGGATTCTGGGGAAAACCAAACACTCCGCAACTAACCAAAACACCTGAGTTTAATCAGAGATGCAGAGAAAATATCACACAATTAAGCCACAAAGGGGCTCATGGACAACCACACTCAAGCACACTAACCAAAACACATTGAGTTTAATTCAAGTGAATTAAAGCAATTTGTAATCATATTAATGGAGAGAAATAAATGCCAGAGAAAACGGTAAACGGTTTCACATTAAAATAAACACAACAAAGTTGCTAACTTAACACAAATATGAAGATGAAGTCTCACAAAACCTCCCCTGAGCACCCAAACCTCTGAAACGTTCTCATTTAGTTTTTTGCCCCAAGAAGAGGCCCAATCAATATCTCAGAATACTTAGCATTATCAGTGGAGTGTGAAAAGGATCAAATTGATGACATTGTTTTACAGACTTACCCTCTGACAAAGTGATATACAAAGGACCCAAATTAATGGTATAGCAAGTGTTCGCCAACATGGAGGGTGACTTGCGGAAGACGTCTTCATGCTCTGTATATAATGTATAAAAGTTAGTTATATTAATGTATACTGAATGTAAAAAACTTGCTGTGAATGGGATTCGAAACCCACAACTCTCTGTAGTACTGGAGCGCGCTAACAATTGCGCCATCACCACTTGATGGGTTCACAGCGAGTTTCTACATCAATAGGTTCCACCGCCTTACGACCAGTACGATAGTGCCGAACGCTTTGTTTATCAATTTCTTTCGCAAATATTTTTTGTATAATATTAAAAAAAAAAAAATATTATATTATATTAATTTTACAGTGGTCCGTATCACATTCGAGAAAGAATGGAGGATCGTCTGAGATTTATTTGCATTATAAACGAGTTCTCAATAGCACGTGGCTGGAATAGACCACACACACACACACCCCCAGACGCATGTATACTGTATACACACGTATAGGTAGAAATAGAGCAGGAGCAAGGACTGGGTCAAACAACCAGCGTTCATGTCCCACTACATCTAAGCTTTGACACTTGATAGTTAGTATGGACCACTCTAGGTCAATGCAGTTAGTGGCGTCAAATTGTGGTGTCACTTTTCAATTAGGGGTCAAGTTCAGTGTACATAGAGGTCAAACTTTTAAAATTACTTCCAATCATGTGAAATGTATGCCATTTGTCCGTCGTCATAAGGATTCCAAAAATGTATGTTGTACCATCTATGACCATGGGTGGTAGAGTTATTGGGGTAAAATGGCTAAAGTGCAAAAAAAGGTCAAATTTCCATTGTTACAGGGGTCAAAATCAGAAGTTGCCTCAATTGGAAAAAAAATGAAAACAAATGTTTCATCTAGCTTAATGTGTCGAATAAGGAATAGTTTGTAACACCTGCAATGCATAGTTATCTATTATGTGACAAAATAGGTCGTGGGGGCAACATTAACCAATGAAGTTGACCTTTCTTGACCTTTATCCGGTAAGTAAACATTTGAAATAATCAGAACTTATATTTTGGGAGAGTCCTCGTTCCTCGGGCAATAATTGAAAGCATTTAAAATATAATCAGGTTTTTTTTTAATTTTTTAGGTTTTTTCTTTTTTTAAATTTGGACATTTTAGTCATTTTTTTTTAAACGCTATAACTCCAAAACCAATACATGTAGTCGTAAGGGGTACAAACTATACATTTTATGGGGTTTTGGAGTAGGGTTAAAAGTTTTGACCCCTGTGTAACCTTAAATTAGCCCCTATTGAAAGAGTGACACCACAATTTGAAACACAACTACATTGATTTGTAGGGCAATACTAACTACTAAAAGGTGTCAACCTTCATTTGAGTCGGGCATGAACGAACTCCCTTAAATAAGGACCTAGGAATTTCTGACTCTGCTACAAAACATGATATCATGTATAACATTAACCAGAGTACCAAATTCCCAATATTCTACCTTTAACTTCAACAAAGGGTTGGTACATTTTGTGACCCCTCAATCAGCGACTTGGCGAATAAACGTGCAGGGATACTACTTATTCCGTCAAGGCTGCTGAATTAACTGGGAGCAGAAAAGGTGGGGCCACAAAATGTACCAACCTCAACAAATCTATATTTCCTTTACAAAGTGATAGTATCACTGAATTAAATGCTTAACTCTCAAATCAGCTTTTCGTGTGAACATAGTTCATCTGGAACAATAATTTGTAATAACTTTCAAAACCATCATTAGCAATACCAAATTCCATAATACATGACATAAATAGTTCCAGACTATAGTTGCGGCCTTCGGCATTCCTCAGTCGACAGCCACAGTGGTCGACAGCAGAAGGCATACGAAATAAAGGATGCTATAGACAAAACCCGGACGTCTCATTGGTAATGGCTCGTGGTGGTGTCGGGATTTTTTCAGCTGAGTAAGCTGTTCATGGCGTGATACATTATGAAGGACAAAAAATAAATTAACTCACAAAACGTGAAGTGAAAAACACGGACTAGTCTTGAACTATTTATGGCAATTTCATCAACTTTTTAACTAAAATGCTTTAATAAAGTTTATGGAATATCTCAAAGTTCAAAGTGCCCACTTTCACGCTCCTCTCCATTTTAGAAATATAAGCCCCTATGTGACCTCTGACCTCAAAACCTCAAATTGCCCAAGGGCGCCAAGGTGGCACCATAGACGTCTATGGTGGCACCCGGTGGATTCTTTATTCTAGATAATTTTTAGCAATAAAATTGGTGCCCGCTTTCACGCTCCTCTCCAGGTTCTATATGACTAACGATACTATATAAATGTTTACTCCATCAAAACCAAAGCTCCGATTCATCTCAAACGGCTGGAATTTTGAGCATTTTAGGTGACTGTTCTAGCCTGACTATTTTTAAATTAATACTCCAAAAAAACACACAAAAATATATTTTCAAAATCTCGGACCTGCACTTTAAATTACTGTCTTATACACGGACGCTAACGGTTAAAACTGTGCACGGGTTAAGCCACTATCCGCGATTTCTTCAAAATGTAAACACACAGCGCCCCTATTTTTCATCAAAGTGCCTTTTTTTTTGCACTGTTTGTTTTGAAAATTGTTGTAGCAAAGACCCCGTACGTGGCTAAGCGTAACGCGCCTGTATTGTTGTCAAGAAATTCTGATTTTATGCTTTGTTTACTAATAAAAGTTCTACTCAAAATAATTATATTTCGAAATCTCTGAGTCAGCCTTTAATACCAAAGTATCATCCCCGTTTTGGTTAAAACTACACAGGAATTATGAACATTAAAGCTAGAGTGACCACGATCGGGTACCCTATTTGTGACATTTGGAATAATATCTCCAAAACTAGTACTGCTGCAAATGTTCGGAAAGTTGATCATCTTCCATTTTGAGCCAAAAATCGTATAAAAGGAAGAAAATTGTTATTCTAACTTAGATAGCTAGAAACAAAAGCAAAGTTTGGGGGTTGGACCAACCCTTTTACCCTCGAACTTTGATGGCCTACCCTACCGCTAAAAAGGTAGGGTTTTTTTTTTTTTGGTTTAAAATTATCCTTCAAAGCATTTCAAAGTATGGCTATAAAACTGCCGTTAGTCTTATGTGTGTGAGTATTCTTGAATGTCTATACTTTGCGACGGTAAAATATAACTTCAAAGGCTCACTCGGAGATTCGAAATATAATAACTTTGTATTAGTTGAAAATAGTCGACTAGTCAATTATAATGATCAATTCCAAAGTTTTAGATGAGTCGGATTTTTCGTTTCGATGCAGCAAACATTTAGGGATAGTATACAGTATACCATATGTATAACAAACTTCCGGATCGGGAATTTTAAAACAACGTTGTGATTTTCTATATGAAGAACATCGATTTGAAAACTACGATTTGTCCGGAAAACTGAAATTTGCTTTCGCGTTTTAAAGACCAAGTTTCGCAATGTATTCGTAGCACAATTTCACAATGAAAATCACAAGAGAATAACTGTTCTTGCGAGTATATCGGCACTCAACTCTGTTAGCCACGTTATCAAAGGAAGACGAAAGCTAATAGGCCTACCATGTGACTTTATTTTTGAAGGTTTGCAACAATTTGCGAAATGTCATCACGCGCCTTATGCGTTATGAAAATTGGGATCATCCATAAAACATGACGAATCCTTTAAATAATGTCATTGAACAGGTAGTATCTATAAATTTGCATTTTGCCGTAATTAAAGTTAAATGTCCGGCTACTCTCTAAATTTCTGAAATTAAAAATCTAATTGAATCGCTGTCAGGTACAAATCCAAGTTTAGATTAAAAAAATAAATCAAAATACATTGAAATATCTAATAGATAAAAAAATTTAATCTAAATTCAGATTTGTCCTCCATTTTAATTTAAGAAATTATAGAGAGTATGTGTTGTTTAACACGGCATTGAGTTTCTCCATATTAGGCCAGTCAAATTAGGACAAAGGGTGCCTTAACCCAAAACTAATAGCAAAATAATTATTTCCTCCAGAATTGTATTGAGAAAACCTTTAAGAACAACATATGAAAAGTTTACCAAAAACAAAGGAGTGGAATGTGTATTTTAAGGGGGGGGGGGTAAGGTTTATACAGGGTAAAAATATGAAAAGGATCAAAAACGTATTGAAAAGTATACCAACATCTTAAGTCACCTCTCAAGGATTAAACGGTATAGCTTTCCCTATTTGCAGCTTGTTGTACAAGATTTATGAGTTAAAATGGGTTCAAGGTCACAACGGTATAATCTGTTCGTTAAAATAAATGGTGTCAAATTGTTCGTCTAATGGTACAGGAGCCAAAAATATACTAGTTGCACCATCTATGATAGCCGTTGCATAATTGGAATGCAAAATGTGAATGGGGTCTACAGGGTCTATGGGAAGTCACTAGTCATAGCTGTGTAGTTCTTATAGAACTGTCAAACAAATAATCTATATAAAATTACTCATCTAGTGTGACCAAATGAACAATTTACAACCGGTTTGGTATAAAATTGAATTGATTAAGCCCATATTTATTGGTTGAGCTATGAGTTGCAAAAATATTAGGCGAGACGTAGTCAATCCCAATATTTTAAAACTCATAGCGAGACCAATAAATATTGGGCGTAAATCATTCAATTTTATCATTATTATGTTTTGGATCCAATATATTCCCACACTTGGATCCATACAAACATAATAATGAACAAAATCGGGCCATTCTGTAAATTTTACCCCATGCAGGATGACCTGACCTTAAACTGTTATGTGCCTATTGTACTAAGGTCATAGATAAGGGCAAATTTTTAAACCTAGACAAATAAATTGGTATATCTTTTAAATTGATTCGAACCATTCTAATTTTTTACCCCTGTACAAACGTTGTCCTCTTACTTCTACATGTTCCACTAGTTTGATTTTGGTAAACTTTTGATGGACAACTTTACAGTACATTAACTAAACTCGTACACTCTTGAGAAACAAATTATATTTCTTTCAATAATAAACGTTGAGAGACCCATTTGAAACAAATTATTAAAGATGAAAAAGTAGAGGGTGGATTGCTTCTAAATTCGTCACAGGAATTAAAATAAACAGCTCTATTTCTCGCAAGCGTTTAGAGCTATAACTGACTTCATCTTTGTTCAAGGATCTTATCTGGCGGGGTGTGGCACCAGGGCAGGTTGCTAGCAGAATTAGCAATGACTCGCATTGAATGTCAATAAAAAAGGAGCATTGTGTACTTTGGTAAAAATTTTACAATTATTTGTGTCAATTCTGTCAAGCAAATTACCACAATATATGTACTTTTGACACCAAATAATTGGGAAAATCTTACAATATACCATGATCGTCTATTTGACACAACAAGCTTGAAATTATTTTAACATTGTCCTATAGTAGGTTATAAAATGAGAATCCCATTCTAGAAGTTAGGGGAAGAAGGTTTGAAGTTTTGTCTATAGTTTGGAAAGGGTGCTGATCCGAATGTTGGGCCAACACTGGGAAATTGTGGGGAATTGTAAAATAACGGGGTAAAAGTGTAAAATTGTGGAAGGAAACCTCGTATTGCAGACAACAGTGGACAAGCATAATTAAATATAGCATAGTTTGGAGAAATTGCCAAATAGCATGAAAATTATTCAGACATATGAAATTGGAACCCTACTGAAATCACAGTCTACAAATGAAAAACAAAATTGTTTCACTTTGTACTAGTCAAGCATGGGAGGATCAATTTTCATTAGTCTGAATAGTTCAGGACGAAACATCATGGTAAATAACAATTTATTATTAGCTTGGTAAGATGTCGCGGCATTCGTGCTAAAGGTGGAAAAACAGGATATTTAGCCGTAATTGAGCGTGCTTAAAGGCCGACGACTCAGAAGATTTCCTTGAGGAGGGCGCCCTGCAATTCCAAAAAAAATCGTGTTTTGGATTCTGTAACAATGCTTGTCCATATCCTAATCTCGGTGTGTGAAATTGCATAAGCTTAAATCGAAATTCCTTCATATTAGAAAATCACACTTGGTTATAAAATTCGGATCCGGAAATTTTTGTTATACACAGTATCCTATGGGACGTAATACTAACATATGTTATTGCATCATAAAACGAAATCCGATCATTCAAATTTCGGATGTGCCATTTTAGGTTACCAACTTTAGTTATAGTTGACTATTGCATATTACTCACAAAAATAATATTTCGAAATCTATGATCGACTTTAATTCACTGTTTGTCGCTATCAATTTTGAGGTATGAATAAAATAGAGGGAAGTTACATAGGGTCATAATTAACAAGGTCCAGGTTGTGGTAGAATGTGTATGTCAGCGGTTTAATCGGGGTTGCCCAAGACATATCGTCGTAGGTGCAACACTGCAAAAACTCCGGTGTTGAATATGCAAAACCCAGGTCGGTGTGTTGGTTGTTAAGCTCGTCAGTGTTAATTCTGGTGTTAAAGTAGTTTATGATTTAACACGCTTGGTGTTGCTGCAAAATGTTGTTTTTAATGCATTTTGGTGGTCTGCTTTTGTAATGCTAGAAGTAGCAGCAATTCTAGAAACAACAAAAAAACAGCAAAACATTTTATAATAACTTCAGATGGTACAGCGAAACAGTTAACACCAAAAGTTGGGTTATTAACACCAAAGAGTGTTGGCGACTGGGGACAACAGGAGGTTGTTAAATTAAAACCAGTGATGTCAATTTAACACAAGAGGGTGTTAATTAACCAGTTGTGGAACACCAAGAGGGTGTTATTTAACCAGTTGTGTCAATTAACACCAGAATACCAAAAGACAAATTAACACGGACTTGGGTAAGATTAACACCAAGAGCAGTGTTATGTCATATATTATGTAACACCAAATTAGTGTAAATATCAACACCAATTGGTGTAAGGTAACAACATAGGTGTGGTCCTCTCCAAACACCGGCTTGGTGTTAAAATCACACACCTTCGGTGTTAAATTTAACAACCCAGTTTTTGCAGGAACAAAGTTTTATCACATGTTATACTTTATTGGCGGAGAAGTTGTGTTCATTTAGGTGCGTTTTAGGATGAAAATTATTATTACACAGGATTTAAACGTATTTTAATGTATATTTGAATATTTATTTCCAGTTAAGTCAAAATAAATAAAAGGAATTAGATAATTAGAGGCCACTCTCAGGGTTCCGCCAGCAAGATCAAATATTGAAATTTTGCACGATAGCTTAATGTAGATAAATCTATTAGAATTCAATAAGCGATTTTTTTCAACTGAAAAAATGATAGAAAGGAAGAAAGAAAACCGTATTCAAAGATATGAATTCCATTCAATTACTGTTTGTAGTAAGTGTCCGTCACGCGCCCGTAATGACTTAAAAAAATATCAGATTTTGTGCGGGCGCGGGGGGAACCTTGAGTTACGGGCCCCCATTTACCAACTTCGTTTTCCAGACCCCATACCGGGGGGATTTTGAAATTACGGTGGCTGCGAAGCGGCACACGGCGGTGTGTGTGTGGTTGCTGTGTTTTTGTGTTAGAATTATTCATTGCCTAATTCTTTCCTCAAACGGTAATAAAACATTTTCCACATCCCCCTAACCCCTCTGGCATGATAATAAAGGACTAAAACACATATACATATAATATATAACATGCAAGAACCTTGGGGAGCACCAAGCGTCGCTCGCACGTCAGGCAAGCACGGACCGTCGTGTGAAAATAGAAAAGAAAGGCCGTAAGACTTAACCAATATGAAACGTCTTCCAACTGGGATATCGGCTCGCAGCAAAAGAACTGAAGAGAAAATAACATACTTCCTAGTTCAAGAAATATTATTAAGCAAAAATCCTCTTGTGAAAAATCATTCCAGAACGTTCGAAGGCGTCCAATAAACCATATCCATCCAACGATGCATCCTCATGGAAGTACGATGGCACTCATGCCAAAACCCCCAGATTTGGCAAAGTTGACGTCTGGCCGACGAGGGGCGACCTCGGTCAATGACGAAATCTCTGCCAAACATCATCCTACCGTACACACACTGTTGTAACTAATCTCATTGCAAAACGTTAAATACGGGCGAGTACCATGATTGAAAATACATTTATTGCCTAATTCGTTCCTCAAACGGTAATAAAACATTTCAATCCCGCCTAACCCTCTGGCATGATAATAAGGCCTAAACACATTAACATATATATATATAACAATGAATAACCTTGGGAGCACCAAGCGTCGCTCGCACGTCAGGCAGCAACGCGCCCTCCCTATCTGTCAAGGTAAAAGACGGGCTCTGGGGTAACCAAGACACTGAAATAAAAAGGTGACAACAGTTAATTAAATATATATAGATATCGATATACACACCTTATCAGGGGAACAAGTATTGAACATAGGACAAACTGGAAGATAGAAACGGAAAAGTCCAAATAAATGATTAACATAAAAGCTCTGTAAAATGTATTCTGTAAAACATGTGCACCTCAATAAAATCGCAATTAATTACAATCGGCTACGAACGAGCTTAAGTACCAAAAACACCACAACCAATACCTGGCCACCAATTATATAAGACGGCTATGATTCCACCCACCTTACTCCAATATAAAAACTAGTCCAAATATAGGACTAACTCCTCTGTTCTGGGATCTAGAACAAAACACAGTAGTAGTCTTGCATACGGCCAACACTTATGATTCTTCAATTTAAATCGAACCCTAGCACTGAAAGCTACGTTTAAAAAGCTCAGATAAGATTATCCACGAAAATATGACAGCAGTGCCCAAGGAGCCCGCATATCTCAAAAGATTGTGCTTAGAAAAAAGAAAGAAAACAAGAAGGCATAATTTACTAAAAATAGATGAACTGGGAAACCTTACTGAAGCTGTTGAGGCATTATTAGAGAATAACATAAGATGGGCAATGATCTGAAATTAGAAGCCTAAAGGTTAAAGTAAACTTCAAAAACGCATCAAGACAGCATCACAATTACAGAATAGCTAGCTAAAAGAGCCAGAAAAAGATCACAGAAACATATTAAATACTCTATATACCAAATTATCAGACAAACCAAATGATATACTAGATGCGAATCAGTCTAAAAAACCGTACAAAGTTACCATAAAAAATACAATAATACACAAACTCGTACCACAAACATAATCAAAACGCTATCCCATATAAGAATGATGCAGTCATCTCTTAATCGTGACAAACTACTTGGACTGTTCATGCCAAATATGACACCTATGTCCTACATGTATGGAATAGGCTAAGCAATTTCAAGGTGATTGCGAACTTTAAGAAAAAAAAGGGACAATGCATCAATAAGTGCACTTACTCAACAAGTTTAAAAACTGTAGTGACACTGCAAATAGCTGCAGGAAGGAAAGCGAAAATACAGAGATGAAATCGAAGAAGAAAAAAAAAAAAAACCAGGGAAAACACCCGATTTCCCACTTAAACAAAATACCAATCTCTTAATCAGAGAAACAAGCATCTAGGTGAACCTGCAAAAAATTCTAACAGCTATGCAGAATAAATACCAGACGGTAACAATGAAGTAGCAGCTTTATAAAGAATATCATATGAACACATCTAACGGGAACCGGAAACCAATCTTCATAAAAAATCACGGCAACGTCAATCGACAATGAGGAAACAGGCCTTATGACGCTCTAAACACAAAAAGCAAGGGGTAACGATCTCGAGCTGTCAAGCACACGGCAAGATCCAACCAAAAACTTATAGGTTATAGTAGAATACGAGAACGAGTAATGGAAGCTAAAGGAGACAGAAACTTTAAGCAAGAAACGAACAAGCACACGCGGGCTAATCCACAATATTCACATTGTGGTACTCGGCTAAATGCAATATTCAAATTATGCCATTGGCTAATCACAACATTCAATTGTGCCACTCGGCGAACCACACATTCAAAAATAGTCCCACTCGGCTAATCACAACATTCAAAATTGTGCCCACTGGCTATTCGAATTGTGCCACTCGGCTAATCACCACATTCAAATTGTGCACTGCGGTAGAATGTGCCACTCGACTAATCACAGCCTTCAAAAGAGCCACTCGGCTAATCACAACAATCAAATGGCCACTCGGCTAATAAATAATACCAATCGCTAAATCACAATATATAAATTTTACCACTCGGCTAAACATCATATTAAAAACTGTAGAAAAATGGAAGCAAGGATGCAAATATGACATCCAGCGGAATAATAAAAAGAAATCGGACTGGAACGGGACGCATGACTGGGCATACTAGAAAAAACTGAGGAAATCTCCACGCACTACCCAGGAGTCACACATCAGGACGAGGAAGGGAAAAATTCATCATGCAAAGTAGATAAAATAAGATCAATACTGCAAGTCAGGTTCCATTACATTTATTCCAGAATTGAAAACAATCACAATACTAAACGGTACAATATAAACAGGCCAATTCTGGCCCAAATCAAACGCACCAAACGCAGTACGGAACTCCTCGGACATGGATAGGCTTGAGGCACTGATCCATTGTCTATAGATTCCGATTTGCCAACGGAAAAGTATTTTTCCTGGGGTCCATGCGCTACCTCCGATCACTGCAAACTAGGTAAAGGTGAAACACCTATAGAATCTCGTAATAATAAACATACGTAATGTTCTGGCCCAACCTAAACGAAAGAAACACAAAATAGTACTCTAGCACGATGTAAGCGCATGTAAATCAGCTAGCCCGTAAACCTATCTCTAGTGGCCACTTGCAGTCTGGAGATCCTGGGGACCGGGGGTAATACAACACTGATATAGTCAGTGTATCACTACGCAGTGAACAATCCCATGCCAAAAACTATCGTTCTGGCGGTCCATCTGGTACCTCTACCAACCTTCATGGCTGTTAAATGGTGTAATGCCTATACAACTATTACAGTGACCTCCAGTCACTATAGGCCTATCCAAAAAAGGTAAGCACATGTAAAAATCTCAGAATAATAAAAAATTCTAACTGCTTCTAATCCAACTAGCAAGAAACTACCTATCACAGTAAGATCATAAACTGGTAGATGCAAAAGCTATAGTCTTCATCCCTATTCAGAGCTTCAAACATACGAATCCAAGTATGCACGCCCCCGACACCTCACAACGCTGTAAATTGAAAATTTCAAGGAAAAAGTTAGGCTCTGTCAAAATCTTACAATAATAAGCAACAGGATGTTAAGAGACTAGACCGAGTAGGGGAACGAGCTAACGGTACCGTCGAAAAACATTTGTATAAATATATTTTTGGAAACAGAAGACAAAAAATAATAACGGATAACCATGATAAGCATCCAACTGCGCTTCAAACTATTCTTCACCAGCAAATTCAAATACTTCAAAATCAAAACACTACTATCTGCCTTTTTTTTTATAAAAAAATAAACACAATCGAAACCGCCGACATTCAGTGCACAATAAGCAGACAATAACAGGAGGAAAACATTAGTCTCAACATGCCGGTGTCATGACTAGGGATCCAATGTGATGAACTCACACCTATTGAATATCCCATAGTATGCCAAAAAATTATTTCAAACATTAAACCTTTTGCCGTCACTTCGAGGAAGTTCATACCATACGGTGGCGGGGTAGCTAGGATACTCCCTCCTGGAGGCCTCTCGGTTCAGTTCACCACCAGTGATGAAAACGTTTACAGAACATGAATATACGTCAAGCAAAAGTGCGACTCTGAGATAAAAAAAAACGGACATAACCTTACAGGGATCTACCTCAATCCCAAAAGATTACGTCTGCCTACAAGGCTTAATTGATGAATCGTGAAATGAAAGATGCTTATGAATTGCGAGATAAATGACGATGCAAAACTGCAATATATCGGACCGTGCGCACCTGAAACAAATCAGTCGCTGATTGGAATGGGAAGATTAATCCCACATCATACAGCTTGCCTACACAGGCTAATTTGTGGAGAAAGAAACCTGAAAGTACAATCGTTATTGGTAGACAAAAAAAATATTACAATACTAACTAACCGATTAATATCATGCGCTTTGAAAAAAAAAAGCCCAAGTAACATCATGTTAGATTAACAAATGGTGCAAACTGCTATTTTATATAATAAAACTCTCCAATCAAAACGAACCGCCTCATCTGGAAAAAGAATCGGGGATTATGCTGCAAATCCCAACGTATTCAACATACTACACAGGTATTTATAACGATTGTTTGCAAAGGTACACTATACAGACTGCCAACAGGCTACATTTGATGGAAGTTTCAGTGAAAATAAGCTTATGTATTTCGAGATAAGGGGATGCAAAAAAAAAAACAACAAAAACTGCAATATATCGGTCATTGCGCACCTGAAACAAATCAGTCGCTGATAGGGATGGGAAATGTATAGTCCCACATCATACAGCTTGTCTACACAGGCTAATTAGGGGAAGAAAGAAAAAAAAAACACAAAAAACTGAAATTAAAATCGGTATTGGTAAGGCAACAAACTATATTACAATACTAACTAAACAGATTAAATCTGCGTTTGAAAAAGCCCCAAAAACCTCTTTAAATTTAACAAATGGTTGCAAAAACTGCTATTTGTAATTGTAAGAAAATCTGCAATCAATCAAACGAACCGCGCATCTGGAAAAAGAATCAGGGATATGCGCAAATCCCACGTCATAGCAACAGACCTTACACCGGTCAATTAAAAACGATTGGTTTGCTCAAATAAACATCATCAGGAAAAATATACAAATATAGGCGCAATTATGCTATATCAAAATAAAAGTAAAAATTAAGAATTAGAAAGCCAGTGGTACGGCCTCATAGAAGCTTTGAACAATATTTCAAATTCTCTGAAATTAGCCAAACGCTGTTTAATTAAAAAACGGCGAAACTTAATGTCCAACAATAGCAATAGGAGTATAAAATAGAAGGACCATACTGTAATGTTAAAACTGTTTACCATAAACGCAATGCAAAACTACAAGCGCTACACTTCAACAGGAAGCCAGTGAAGGACCAGAAAAACCTGAAAATTGAATAGTGAAAGTTATTCATTGCACAATAAGTTGATTAGCTGTAGATGCCACGTAAAAACCAAAAACATGAAAAGAGGTATTTAAACAAATCCGATAATGGCACAATAGCAAGAAAAAAACTCAACCGCAAGCCCACGCCTGAAGGAGATGGAGCGAACGGAAAATGTAGCATCAATGGAGTGTAAGAACGTGGGCGGAAAAACTTCAAAGAAGAAAGCTAAACAGCTCAAGCATGGATAAAAATTAACACCAACAGCAGCACAGGCACTGAGTAACTCATAACCTCCATTCGGGTTAAAAGATTCATCTTTCACACCAACATCCCCTACTCCGACCTAAAATCCGATACTTTGATATAACCAGAAGAAAGCCACAACTACTCGGTGGATCATTACTTACATCACACACAAACCAAGAATTAGCTTCTAAAACAAGGCTGAAATAAAAATTGAGCAATGGCTACAGAGAAATTAACGCTAGAAACGGAGAGAAGAAAAGTGGACGTCTGCTGCGAGGCGGCGGACCTCGGTCAATGACGAAATATCTGCAACATCTCCTCACGTTACACACACCTCTAATTAATCCTCATGCAAAACCGTTAATCCGGCTATACCATTGAAAATACATTTCATATGTAGAGTGTTTATGGAGACGACCCAGGGGGTGGGTGGGGGAGGGGGTGTCCGCGCGAAGCGCGGAACCCTTGCAATGTTCACTTTCCAAAACACATTTTCTCATGAAAATTTGATAGAAACAAATAGAAATTTGTAAGTGTTTCACTTTTTAATGATAGAGGTATGATAAACGGTTATAAAAAGTAAAATATAGCTGTTTTTTGTTTCAAATAATAATATATAAAGTGTTCATGGATAGTTTACATATGAAGCGGCCCGGGGATGGGTGCAGGCACTAAGCGCGGAAGCCTTTTACTGTTCACTTTCCAAAACACATTCTCTCATGTATATTTGATAGAAACAATTTTGAAATTGGTAAGTAGTCCACTTTATAATTCACGACCAACCGTTTTATAACAAAATCTGAGAATTGTTTTGTGAAATTTCTCAAACCAAGAGAAGCCCTGCACTAAATTTATTAACCGCGCGTATAGCGCGAAAAAAATGGAAATTTCGTGGGTTACAGAGTATTTCTCAACTTAAGTATAGGTATCATTGTCGCAGGAGGGGAAACGGGCCCCCTGTATCCGTCAATGCTCTCTCTCTTTTTTTCTCTCTCTCTCCATCACTCTCTCTCTCACTTTTCCTCCCTCTCTGACTTTTGTCACAACCGCAAGGGCTGAACTTTTTTTTACGGGCCCCCTAGGACCCCGGGCCCGGGCTCAATTACCCCCTTTGACCCCCCTCTCGGCGGTACTGGTCACATGGTCTGTAGCCTGGACTATCTGTTTGAATTTGTTTTATCAGTTCTCAATCAGCGTTCTTGTGGAATCGTACATAAAATTCCACGTAGTCGAGCACCAATTCGCTCTTCAGAAACTAAACAGCTCCAAGGGTGAGTTTCAGTGAATAAATTGGTTTTAAGATCATTCTAATAGTGATATTATTTTACATTAAAGTTGGTTAACAAGTAGCTAATCATAAACCTACAAATCAAAGCTGCTGTTGTTTAATTTTTTATGTTTACTGATTTCATATTTCAGAGAAATAAGAATATCGCTTGCCCTCCATTGTGAAATAGTGCCATCTCACGAAAATCACCTTAAACTTGCCTTACTTGAACCCACGGAACAACCAATGGGTGAGCGTAGACACTACATGTCGCTATTTCCTGGCTATTTCATATTGGAAGGTCGTTTCCAGTAGCCACTGATTTATTATCGGGATCCGATGTATTAATTATTCTAATTACAAAATTCTTTCTTTTGCGATACATGAAAAAGTTCGATCTTTTATTTCGTAGAAGAAATTTGGAGAAAAATGCATTTGAAAATTCATTTTTTGCGCCATTTCAAAAATCTCAAGACTGCTTGAACGTTATTTATTCAAATTAAGTATTTGGGGTACTACCACCCATATGGACTTCACGAGGTCCGAGCACGAACATCTACAAACATACACGAGAATACTGCGCTCGTTGCAACACAACGTATACCTGACATAATGGCAGGAGCTGCCTCATTTCCGGCTCATTTCGAACCACACTTTGTTCAAATTTCCAAGACCTGATTTGTCACAGTTCATCGCATGCTTTCGTGAAGTTAGCATAGAGGAATCGTTTTATGGGTATGACGTCTTGCAGTCAACGGTTTTGGCACAGTTATGACAGAAACATGACCGTATCATGACCCATAACACCATAGATTCTATATACATTGTTTATTGGTTATGCCAAAAAATCCGACTTCCTCCCCGAACTCATCCAAATTAATCAAAATAAATTACAACAATACAGATATAGACAGCAAAGCACAAACCGATTTGGGCGTTATGATGTTGGCACGTCATGGTTGTTACAATGGCTAATTTACAACATCGTCCTCGTTAATTAAACATTTTAAAACATTTTAGCTTCATTTTCTTGAAAGATCAAACAATTAATTTGCGTGACTCATTTTAATTTGTTCAATAAGACAATTTTTGACAAATGTATCTTTTCAGTGCGGGCCGTGTAACCAAATAAAATAAAAATATTTTCTGGGTAGACAGTTGAATAAGTCGAAATATACTTTGTGGTATACTAATTGCCCACCCCTTTCGAATATGGATTGTATATCAATCAATCGATCGACCGATCAATCAATCAATCAATCAATCAATCAATCAATCATCAATCAATCAATCAATCAATCAATCAACTTTATTTCCATTCACTACGCATCATAAAAAGCGATATGAAGGAGTCGAGTAAAAGACCAATTTGGCCCCAAAGCACTCAACCCTATAACAGAACAACACGCAAGAAACAGGACACCTATTTCAAAGAACAATAAATAAATGCAAGTATTTATACAATTAAGTCTAAAAAAGCGCTTTACATTTATTCCGGTGTCTATCAAGTATAGATCGCTTTAAACATATGAAAGTCCGGCAGCCAATGATAACTGCGCACAGTATGACTACCCCTCCTAAACAGCTCCCCAGTTACACCTGGGTGAAGTGAGACAAGCGAGATTAAAGTGTCTTGCCCAGAGTCCAATATTGGATGTTTGACCCCACACAAATTGCAACAGAAACAATGTTGGTGTTAATTACTCTGAAAATAGTCCAAAAATAATATTATTAACAAGTCTTACCAAAATCAACCTAGTGGAACATGTAGAAATAAGGGGGCCAACGTTTGTACAGGGATAAAAAATTAGAATTGTTCGAATGATTTAAACTGAATTGTACCAATTTATTGGGCTACTCATATGTTTAAAAAGGTAAGTTTTGCCCTATCTACGCGTATAGTTTTGTACAATAGGCTATAAACAGGTTCAAGGTATCCTGTGCGTTAAAATTCAAGAATTCCGACTTTTGATCGGACTGGTTGTGTAAAATGTTAAAATTTGTCCCACTAGATAAGTAATGTAAATAGATCTTTGTTTAAACTTTCTAAAAGAATTAAAGAGCTATGAATAGTGACCTCCCATAGACCCTTGTAGCCCCCAGTCACTTTTGCGTTCCAAGTATGCAACGAATATTATAAGATTGGTGCAACCAGTCATATTTCGGAGTTTATACACATTTAGACGAACAATTGACACCATTTTTTATAAACGATACGGGTTATATCTGAAAATTACCCCCCATTATGACCTTTTTTGGGTGTTGGGGGACAGTGAGTTTGGTAAGGGTGTTACAAATGTTCTTAAAGAACATTTTGTAGTTTGAATGTTTGTTTAGGTACACATTTGAGGCATTCTCCATATAGATAGGAATACATTTAGTAATTGATATACGGAATTTTAAGTGATAGTAAGTATAAGTTATACGATCTGGTGACGAATGCTTGATTTCTTAATACACCGATATTTCGAGATATTATATTGCGGAAATATAATAATTACATGTTAGTTTCAGCTACGATCACTCCAAGGAATTTCTTATTGATACTCCACTGCAGGTGATTTTGTCCTCCAAAAAATACACGATGACATTAGAAAAATCAAGAATATTAAAACCGTGTGAGTTATGTCCTCACCTGAATTTAGCAATCTTCAAATCAACAATGTGAAGCACTGTGGGGAGTTCCTAATATCATATAATTTGTTTTACTGCCATTGACGGATAATTTGTTTGCCTTAAACAGTTATTGACTTCTTTGAGCTGTTTATTTATCAGGTCTATTTTAGTATCAAGTTCAGGGTGAGAATACAAAATTGTAGTGTAATCAACAAATATTATAAAATCTAATAATATTGAGATACTAGTTACGTCATTCACATGTGATAACAGAGAACCCAGGATGGATCCATGTGGAACTCCACATAAAACCTGTTTGGAATCAGATTTTGCAGACTGATATGAAACATATGCTTTCTTTGACTAAATAATTTTGGAACCATTCCAAAACCTGTGAAGCAATAATATTTTAATTTGCAAGGTAATATGTCATGATCAATAGTTTATCGACTACCTTCGATAGATCTAAAAAGATACTCGATGTATGTTCTTACAAGGATAGCAGAAAACAAAAGAAGAAAACACTGGAAAAGACAATAGCACAGACAAGATGGACGTTCCATTAAATGAAGCCGAATTAGGCCGCAGACATCGCATTGGCAAAGCCAAAGGATGGCAAATCAAGGAATATATTTTGGTCCCGGATTTTGGTTATGTTCACCCGTTATATATATAGAATCAAATTCATGCGTGCAAGGAGGAAACCGAACAGGACACACCATTGGGGTTCATACTCAACAATTACTATCAAGTGCACAGCAACCGGGTTGTTTTTAATTAAAAGGCCAACAGACTGCTTATCATTTCTATTATTTACTTCTTTTCATTTCGTATTCTGGGTGGCTTGCATGCTTTTACAGTGCATACAATGCTTTTGGTTAGGGTAATATTGAGCATCCCGTACTTGCATATGTTAATTGTAATGTACATAATTATAGAAATATTGATCGTATTTTGCTGTCGTCAAGAATTAGACAATTGATTTGATTTTTGAGCATTGCTGAAATTTATACTATTAGTTATCGTGTTTGTCTTTTTTTTTTATTTTTTTTTTATTTCGGCCCTTTCAGAGCGTAATTTATTAACAATGATATCAAAATTACCAAAACATTGACAAAGTTAAACACATTCAACAATGTTACAAGATAAAAACATTAGCAAAGTGCATGTACATGTTCAACAAATTTTACAAATTAAAATATACATAAAAATGACAATACAAAAGTGATAATTTAAAAGAGCGTAGACAATTTATCTAAATCAGCAAATGATAAATATCGTGATTTAGCTTTTCTTCTTAATTCAATGTTTGCTCTATTTTGAATCTCTTGAATCAGTAACAATTTAAGTTGATGACATCCATATGCCTTATTTTCAAAATTGCGAGTAATTATACATTTGTAGATGACAAAGAATGCATAATTAATAATATAATTCAATAAACGAAATGTTTTTTGATTCAAGTTTACACCTAACAATATGGAGGGTAAACTCAGATCTAGCATAAAATGTTCGTTTATATTTTGTAAGATTTTTTGTAACCATTTCCAATATTGTATTATTGGATTTTGGTCAAGTTCACCCGTTATACATGTAGAAGCAAATTCATGCGTGCAAGGAGGAAACTGAAAGGTACACACACTGGGGTTCATACTCAACAATTACTATCAAGAACACAGCAACTGGTTAAAGCAAACAGTGTGCTTATCATTTCTATTATTTACTTCTTTTCATTTCCGTATTCTGGGTGCTTGCCTGGCTACAAATTATGCTCCATCTGCTTTTGGTTAGGTTAATTTTGAACATCCCGTACTTGCATATGTTAATTGTAATGTACATAATTATTTGTAAATATTGGTCGTATTTTGCCGTCGTCAAGAATTAAACAATTGATTTGATTTTTGAGCACTGCTGAAATTTATACTATTAGTATCGTGTTTGTCTTGTTAGTTTTGTTTCTTGTTGAGTGTTTGTAGCGTTTGTAGAGGCTTACACAAAAGCTAGAATATCCTTGCAACACATAACATTTCAACTTTCACACGCTCTATATGTACATTTACTATTATAAAAGTTAAATATTTCGAATACTAAATATTACAAACATTTACAAAACTATTATATGTTTCACAATACTAAATAGAGGTTGTACAATTTCTAATGTCAGCGGGTGTGGTCCAATTATACACCTTTTACTTTTTTAACGATCCCATTTAAAGAGAAAAACAGGGACCTACTATACACAATTGCAAACATACTACATTTATTAAGCTTAACATTGCAACCTATAGTTGTTTTCCGTTTAAGTATTGACATCCAAACATCTGAGCTACAGTAATTACAAAGCAATATACAGTGTTTGAGCAAATGGGGTGTATTTTAAGCTTTTCCTGCATGACAAAATCCTCACGTTACTCTTATCATCCTATAATTTAGCCTGGGCGAGGAATTGAACCCCAAACCTCATACAGGGAGATTGCTCCTTAAGGTCCGTTCAGATTTGCACTGCACTGCAGTGCATTGCATTGCCTGGATAGCGGTCTCTGCCCATACTGCAATGCAGTACTGCAACAAAGTTAAATTCGTTTCAACTTGCATTGCAGTGGGTTGGATCAAGTTGCAGTAGAAAGTGATCGATATATCGACAGTGCAGCAGCACTGCACTGTATTGCAGTGGAAGTATGAACGGACCTTTAGCCCCAGACTGTAAAGAAAGGACGCGTCTATCTCAACATGATTTAAACTTGCCAGTAACCGCTATTTATCTGACGTAAAATATATCTGCATGTAATATGCTTTGATTGGCTTATCAAAGTGGTAATTGACAAATTTGATTTTGGATGCTCAAGGTTGTTTTCTGGGTACAGACCGTGTTTGTTCAAGTATAATAACACAAAGTGTTCAAAACACTTACCCTATTTCAGGTCTTGATTAAACATTTATGCATATTATTAGTACATTATTTGAAAAGTATATTCCATGTAGCTTTTTAAAACTGCAAACCCCATTTAATTTGGGTCCAAAATGACTGAGCTGAGCTAAACGGAATTCCTGTTTTTTTCCACTTGTAACACAGATAGGCTGTATTTATGCACATATGTAACATGTTAATGTTTGGGTAACTGATATTCAAACTCTTTAAACTTGTTAAAAATTAGATTAATACAAATTGTGACATTGCACAAGCATATGAAAATTATGCTCGAACATAATCACACTTACAAATGCATATTCAAGGGATCACCATGCATTTTATCCTGATTATGCTCACCCCCATAGCCAGGGGTGTGGGGGTGCGACGCAGCCCCCCAAAAAACGGCAATCTGCACAAAGGTCCGCTTTATCATGCTGAAGTTTGCCACTTTTTGCCTCCAACGCCGGCCGGCCCGAGGAATATTTGAATCGAGGTTCAACTTCTAATAGATAAAATTTCCAGAAAAGTAATGTTTTTTTAAAATAAATTTAATGTTCAAATTGTCAAAAATCGCAGAGCTTCCGGGCTGGCTACGGGCCTGATTTATGCTTTTCAAAACTTCACAAATTAATGTTTAAGCTCTCGAAGTTTGAGTGAAAAAGATTACCTATTCGTGATACAAGTGACAAAACAATGATTTTATTGAAATGGACATAACCCAGTGGTTTTAGACTCAAATCAAATGGGGTTTGATGTTTTGTACACTTTGCAAAATGTAATCATACTTTGTATAGATGTTTAATTAAAACCTGAATTTGGGGGCGCTAATGTTTTTCTGGGACACTCTGGAATTCAGACCTCACAAATCTCTTGCAAAGTACCTGACTTGATCGTAAAATGTTAGGAAATTGAATGTTTAAGATGTTACACATTTTGCTAATAAAATACAAGGTGTGCATATAGCATTTATATATATATTAAAATAGCCATTTGCTTCAAATGATATTGCAACAAATTGAAGTAATTACTAAAGTCATTTTTAAGCTATATAATTATGATTTTGAAGATAAACGAGTAAAATACAAAATAATCGTATTAAAATACAAAACATATTGTATAACACACGATATTACATATCTATACAGACTCAGAATAAACGCGGAACATGTATTACATGATCAAATGTAGCATTTTATATGTTGTATGTAGACAGTACACTCAACCTTTTACTAGTAGCATATTTGCTATATAACTAAACTACTCAGAGGGAGCTTCAAATCCGATCAACTTCGAGAATATTGAGGGCGTGTGCTTTAAGAAAAGTGGTATTATTGCTTACTGTACCAGAATGAGAAAGAAAACCACTTTTCCCGTTCCCAAACACACTCGAAACTTCAACACAATCCTATTTTCAGAAATATGGACATTTACTTTC
>JAMKCH010015930.1:0-25519 GCA_023653785.1 Ophioderma brevispina
TACCGGCAGCACCTCGAGTCCGTATGCGCCAAGGTATCTTCGAGGAATAACCTCCTGTGCCGACTTGCTGGATCTTCATGGGGTGCCAGCCCAACGGCCCTACACACCACTGCCTTGGCTCTGGTCTACAGCACTGCTGAATATGCCGCCCCCGCATGGTGCAACAGCTCTCACACAAAGAAGCTGGACACAGTACTCAACGAGACCTTGAAAACCATCACTGGCTGCCTCCGTCCTACTCCATCTGAATTCCTACCAGTGCTTTCAGGCATTGCACCTGCAGTACTTCGGAGAGAACACCACACGCATAAACTAGTGAATAAGGCCCTGCTGGACAACAAGCACCTGCTGCATAACACTGTCAAAGAATCACACCAACTCGGTAGACAGAGACTGCGCTCCCGCCGACCTTTCTGCCGACACGCTGCTAAACTCTCCAGTTCCCCTTTTAACATCTTACAGACATGGAATACTGCCTGGCTAGATACCCCAAGACCAGAGATCAACTCTCTATTACACCTAAGACAGAACTACCACCTGGCAGCAATCTCCCACGCAAGGAATGGGTCACCTTAAACCGGACAGGAGTCGGTCGCTTCAATAGCAATATGCACCGATGGGGGCTGCGGCCATCGCCAGCCTGCCAATGTGGTTCTCCATCACAGACTGCGAATCACATTCTCAATGAGTGCCCTACCTTTCGTCCACCGGTGGACACAGATTTCTCAAACCCCAACCAATCAACAGTGAGTTGGCTCCAACGCTTACAACATATTTAGCTGCTGCCTCATACGCAAGAAGAAGAAGAAACACACAGGCTTTATAACCTTAAAAGCGTGCGGCACACCGAAATAAAGTTAGAATTCAACCCTGACACGAAACAGATTTTTTATTTCTTCGAAGTTTGGTGACAAGCGGCGGAAGAAATACTTTGGAACTTTATCTAAGCAATTTTCAATACTATCGTTTTCTCGTGCAGCTATGATAAGCCCGACATGTATCTTATGAATTTAATGTGGATAAAACTAAAGTAATGCTTCTTGGCACGCCTAAAACAAAATTTATAACATTGATGTGTTTTGAATAGTGCTAAAATTGAAAATGTAAATTCAATCAAATATTTGGGACTATCATGACTATATACATTGATGCTAATTTGAAATGGAAAGATCAAATAGATTCTATGTAAGAAAGTGTCTAAAAGTATCTCGGTAATGAGAAGGGCTAAACCATTTGTACCTAAACACTCGTTAATTACAATTTATAATACAATGGTTTTGTCTCATTTCGATTACGGAAATGTCGTTTGGAGTAACTGTGGGGCGATAAATTATGTTAAACTTCAGAAACTCCAAAATATGGCAATGAGAATCATCTTGGATGCTCCCTTTAGGATACATAATAAAGGATATGCCCTATACTCCATAACCTTAGCTTTATGGATATTCGTGATCGTATAACGTATGCAACAGGGTGCATGATATATAAGATTGTCAATAAAATGACCCCAAATTATCTCACTGATCAATTTAAATATTTAAGTAACTGTCATGCAATAAGCACTAGAAGCAGCTCTTCTGGCCATCTCTTTATCCCTCAATGTAACACCAATTATGGAAAAGGTGCCTTCCAATACAAGGGAAGTGTCACGTGAGCATAATCTCAAAGTATATCAGAAATCCAGATTTCCTCGGTGTTTTTAAAATGAAACTAACATAGGATTTAAAATCATGATAGTTCCCGTAGAAATATTGTAATTTATATATTTGTTTTTAAATTTGCTTCTATTCTTGTATTATGTGTTTCTGTTGTTATATACAGGGCCCTACTGTAAATCAACTATTTTGTGTACGCTACCCTGTTGAAAGATGGTTAATAAATAAATAAATAATATCATCAACCACTTTTGAAAGGGGACCTGCACTTTCAAAAGTGGATGGGCCATGGTCCCCTCCCCGGTTCCGCCGCCGCTGTGGGTGACACGATTGACAACCTCGTTCCCTCGTCCGTTACCTCATCAAAATCGAGATTTTGGTATTTAAAAAAAAATTTTGACCCTGTAAAATTTTAGGCCTGAGAATATTTCAGGATGGGTTGGACAAAAGGTGTGGTTGACCACACTAAAACGACGCTTACTATCATATGGACCAAGTTGCACATTTTTGCTTCTGATGTCCTAACGACGAAGCAAAATCAGCTTGTGTTTTTTGGTAAAGGTCTCGAAAATTAACAGATTTTTAATCTCAATTGCGTGAAAGTGAGCTACAGTTGAATGAAAAACGTCGGCGCACTAATAAAAGTTCACAGCGTAAAGCGCGAAAGCAATAAAGAACTCAAAAAGCAGTTTAACTGCACACGCAAGTACAAGGGAAGTGTCCTTTAAATGGGAAGTGCTTGTCTGAAGCGATTGTGTACCAAGCTATTGTGAAATCAAGTTCAGGCTGCAAGACCATGTGGCCTTGCAGGTGGAACATTCAAGGAGAGATTCAACAACCATATCAAATCGTTTACTCATAAAAAGTATAAAAACGAAACTGAACTATTTAAACACATCTGGTAATTAAAAACAAGCAAGAAGAATATGATATCTCATGGAAAATGATTCGGCAATCCAACACATTTAGGCGACAAACCGGTGTGGCAGGAGATATTGTCCTCCGGGCTCACAGTCCGGGAACAATGGTGAACAATAGGGTAATGGAGCCCGGACTATGAATCCTGCCGGACCATATCTCCTTTCACACCGGCATCTGTAACCTCTGCTTGGAGGAAAAAACGGCAAGAACTCATAAGCAGATGTCGACATAGCAACCGAAAAAGCCGAAAAAAGATGTTAGTTCACAGCTTACCAAGCACTACCAAGAGTTTTGTTCCTATTCGTTTCTTTTTCAATAATGATGAAATATACAGTCAAACTTATTGAACTCACAGTAGAACCTCAACGTTTATTTTAATCGCAAATGAGGCCAGCTCAATCTAAACTGGGTG
The DNA here is from genome assembly GCA_023653785.1 of Ophioderma brevispina. Classification (NCBI taxonomy): domain Eukaryota; kingdom Metazoa; phylum Echinodermata; class Ophiuroidea; order Amphilepidida; family Ophiodermatidae; genus Ophioderma; species Ophioderma brevispina. The sequence goes on from JAMKCH010015930.1 coordinate 2,989, forward strand.
GTGATAACATTTTCAACTGCATGGACAATAACAGTGGCTCTGTAGTACCCAATAAAAAAAAGGAATCTGAAGTGCCTTGTCCGCTACAGACCGGGTGGATTTACTTATCAATAACACCATTATTTTCTTGAGTCAATGTACCATAGTTTATTTCCCTTGGTCACTGATATTCAGAAAAGAAATTGAGAGGGTGTTTTATTCATTTTCATGAAAATGTGCAACCTTTACGATTGACATACCCAATATGGTAATTATAATAATTATTAGTATTTATAGTGGGAAAATGGTTTACTTCGGCGAAGTATATAATCAAAATTAATAATATTTCCTTTGATCCCATGGCCAATTAGAAGATCTTCGCTGTAAGGTTTCGAACCTGGAGGGTGACACGGTGAGTTTCTTCAATCCTGTTGGTAATAAATTGTTTGAGACGATGCTAAAGATATTCGAAAGTCAATCTCTAAAATAGTATATAGAATTGTATGACTTGGCGCAATACTATACATGCATAAGATTGTGTTGTATCATTCGCACCATGCATGTGAAGCTCATAAAAGTTTATTGATAAAATATATAGCTTACATTGTACGGCTTGCTACGTTATCCTAAAACCGATTGACACCACAAAAAGCGAGGCAGTATACGGTAACTATTTTATAACTTCTCGTTGGCATGGCACGCGTTCAGAACTTAAAGCAATAATGGCACATTTTTGAAGAGCGCCCCCAATTTTCAAAAGTTGATATTTTGGCACAGTTACGTTGGTACTGTCTATGAAACTATACCTGCGAACGAGAATGCTAAGAAATGCGTATTTATCATAAAATAAGCGATTTTGTAATTAGAATTGGGATCCCAGATTGGACTTAACGGCAGAGCTGGAAATGCTACGTTTATGTCCGTCCATGATGAAATAGTGCCACCTCGAGAAGATAACCTCTAACTTGACTTGCCTGAACCAATAAAACAACTAATGGATGAGCGTAGACACGTACATGGCGCTATTTTCCGGCTATTTCACATTGGAAGGCCGTTTCCAGCAGCCGTTGAATTATTATCGGGATCCCGATAGTAATTATTCTAATTACAAAATTCCTTCGTTTGTAACACACAGACATTTTCGAGCTTAACCATTCACAGGTATAGTTTACTAGCCAGTTACCAATGCAACCGTGTAAGGGGGGGGCGCTCTTCAAAAAAATGTGCTAATTGCTTTAAAATATCATAAGCATTTATCGTAAATGTAAATAATAACTCTAAAATTTTAAGGTAAGTAGTTTCAATGAAAATGCCTTAAAACGTCAGTTTTAGAACCGAGACAAGTCTGTTGGTCTTTATTTGGCAAAAGAAATGGGATTTATGGTGCCAAAGTTATGGCACAGTAAAGATCGTAAATCAAAAACAATTCTCATAAATAATAAACATTATCCCTAGAAAAAATAATAAAATACATAAGAAATTAATTCTTATGTGTTTAATGTTTTTCAAGAGGCGGTATTTAACACCGTTCTTGTAAAAATATTAAAAAGACAACCAGTTTTTCTATGCAAATACAACTGATTTAGATTTCAAATAAATACTTGATTTGTAATTTTACAAAGTAAATATTGAACCTAATTTGAAATATATTTAAAACTAGTGTTTCTAGATTTTAACGATTGAGAGTAACGCGTCATTTTAAACGTTTGCGGTGTCCAATCAGAACAAGAAGCATATCACCATCAAATTTGGACACAATCTGCTTCTATCATATGAGAATTGCGTAACTGAGCCCTTTTTAGAAATTTACTCAATATCTAAATGCAAAATTCGGCTCTGTTACCTAATATTATAGATTTTGTAGACTTAAAATATATTTTGAAAAACAAAATTAAGGTCGTTTAGGTATCCTTAAACACCTTAACAAAAGTGCCTAAAAATCTAACATGGTCGCAATTTGTTAAGAATATGAGATGCCCTTTATTCCATTTTTTAATTCAGCTTATGATTTGTCACATGTAATAAGATACAAAAATATTCATTTTGTTCTATGTAAAATGGCAATTTTCATTTTCATGATAGCCCTTAGGCCCTTTAAAATTATTTATTAGTTTCTCGTAGCAGTGGCCCTTGAATAGTGAGGAGGGAGGGCGGTTTTTGTTTTTTACTTTTTTACTAAATGACCCTAAAATATTGCTGTTTTCACTGAAATTTGATATTACCACAACTTTCAGCAGCATCAGAAAAGATGGTGATGCCTTTAAGTTTACGAGGAATAACCCCCCCCCCCCCTTAGAGGTCTCCAAAATCACATGGAAGTGACTGTAATTGATAAATAACGCAATAGGCCTATCATCAATCAAAATTTCAGGATTGAAAACATATTAATATAAGAAAATTGAAAAATAAACAAATATTTAAAAAAAAGTTCCGACCTTATCCCAAAAGTGAGGAGGGATGGCTACGAGGGATTTTTTATGCGGCCTTATACCTTAAGTGTTGAAGAACCAAAGTATATCAAAGAGCTTCAAAGCTCTGTCGAGAAATGTTCTCTTCACTCTGCGGCTATACCAAGTCTGTATGCCTTGTTATTTGCGATTCTGTGTACTACAACAACAACATTCACTCATTTATAAAATTACTTCTCGATAAAGGAGGTTTTTAATACACGAAGATGAAATGATGCATTTTTTTCCGGGACACATTACATACATAATTTGTTTAAGAAGCGTCACATGATAATTAGCTCACACGTTGACCCTGAACTTTTGTACGTGAAACATAGCTAGTCTCCATTACTAGGGGCTTGAAAATGCATTAGATTTCGATATCGTACAGGAAGGGTCTTCGGCACAGCAGAAAATTAGGCCTTCTCATAATACATTGACATGTTTTATTAAACATTCACCTTACAAAAGGTATTATAGTCAAAAATACAAAATTTTTTTTGTAACAGATACAAAGCTACAAATACATGTTTTAGACAGGATTGAAACAGCTTGAAACATTTGTTTACAAAATATAGTATTGGTTTGAGTATATCATAATCTTTAGCACTCATGATGTACTTAAACATATCCCAAGAAGATAATTTATCAATATCAACTGTTTCTCTCTTTAAATAATTAAATTAAATAATTAAATTAAATAATTAAATAATTCTGTACGATTAGCATCATAAAAGGCACATTCCATGAAGAAATGAAACTCGTTTTCAACTGCATTAGTAGTACATTTTGTACAAAGTCTATCTTCAACAGGGGTCTTTGGAATAGAATAACGTCCTTTCTCAATCATGAGATTATGTGAACTTATCCTAAGTTTACTAAAATTGGATCTAGCATTCCAGGTAAACAAAACAATGTAGTTTTCATTTTACCAAGCCTTTTTTGTAACACGGATTACCAAGGGGAGGGGGGTTACCACCCCTTGAGAATTCGCTATAAAGCACCCGATGCTTATGGTTTTGATACCAGTGGATAGCTATGGTCCTCCTCTTTCTATTGATACCAAAATAAGTACCAAAATGCCTAGTATGGCATCACAATGATGTCATCAAATCTGCAAGTCGGCAAAATTGTCATTTTCAACAGAAAATAGGCGAAAATCCAATTTTGCGCTAAAAAAGTAGGAATATCGGATTTTCATGCGGTTTTCAGCTCTAAATGATGGCAAATGACTAGTTTTACATAAACATAGAGTTTTAGAGCTATACTGTGCATAATATTTTCAAAAATGCACCATAAAATATCCTTAGATGGCACCCCCCCCCCTTACTCTTCGACTTTGACGGCATATCCTAACCCTGGTGAAGGTGCTACCGTCATTTTTTGCTAAAATGATCAGAAAGGATAAGAGAATGATTACCTAGAAGCTTTTTACGCAAGCTTTTGGCATTTTAGCGCACCAGAGCGAAGTTCACTGGAGGGACCCCTTCCCCTCCCTGGTCATTGTTGTAAGACGAGGGTCTTATTCTTCTTGCGCATGAGGTAGCAGTTAAATAGTGTGTAAGCGGTTGGAGCAACTGCACTGTTTGTTGATGGTTTGGGGTTTGAGAAATTTGTGTCCACCGGTGTGGACGAAAGGTAGGGCACTAATGAGAATGTGATCCGCAGTCGTGATGGAGAACCACATTGCAGGTTGGAGATGGCCGCCAGCCCCCATCGGTGCATGTTGCTATTGAGCGACGACTCCTGTGCCAATCCGGTTTAAGGTGACCCATCCTTGCGTGGGAGATTGCTGCCGCCAGGTGGAGTTCATGTCTCTAGGTGTAATAGGAGAGTTGATATGGTCTTGGGTTATCTAGCCAGGCAGTATCCATGTCTGTAGATGTTGAATGGAGAGCTGGGAGGAGTTTAGCAGCATTGTTCAGCAGAAATGGTCGGCGAGATGCAAGGTCTGTCTACCGAGTTGGAGTGATTCTTTGACAGTGTTATGCCAGCAGGTGCATTGTTGATCCAGCAGGGCCTTATTCACTAGTTCTTGTGCGTGTGGTGTTCTCTCTCCGAAGTACTGCAGGTACAACGCCTGAAAGCACTGGTAGGAATTCAGATGGGGTGGGAAGCAGCGCCACGTGATGGTATCAAGGGTCTCTTGAGTACTGTGTCAGCTTCTTTGTGTGTGAGAAGCTGTTGCCACCATGCTGGGCGGATATCAGCAGTGCTGTAGACCCAGAGCCAAAGGCAGTGGTGCGTAGGTGTAGGGTCGTTGGGCTGGCCCCCATGGGAAGATCCAGCAAGTCGGCACAGGAGGGGGGGGTTGTTCTCGAGATACCTTGGCGGCATAAGGGACTCGCGGGGGGTGACTGCAGTCAAGTGAGTTGCCGGTCACGCTTCACTCCCAAGTAGGTTGGTTGTAGGATTGTATGGCAGAGGCAGGCGCTCCATTGAGGTTGATTTGAAGATGGCGATGAGACTCTTTGGTGTTGAGGTGGAAGGCAGTAGCGGTGGGTGGTCTTGGCTTCGCTCAGCTTCAGTCTCCAGGTCTTTGAGATATGCTGCAAGTAGGGCCATGTCTGTAGTACGTGTGCTTCACTTCTGTCCAGTTGCTCTCTTGGGGTCCGAGTGGGTGGAAGAAGGGAAAGATCGTCGGCGTAGCCCTATTGTCTAGATGTGTTGGAGGTAAATCGCTGCTGATATATACAAAGTTGTTGAAACAGCATCGGAGCCAGTACAGATCTTGTGGGAATCCGTTCCTCAGACGACGCAGACGCACTACTCTGCCCATCAACGGTCTTGAGAATAACGCTACGGTTTGCAAGCATGGTGTTACTATGAATTGTACAAGGTGACGTCGGATGTGGTCCTGAGAAGCTTGAGTGTCCAAGGCCCTGGTGCCCACGGTTGTCGTATGCTGCAAGGTAAGGTCCACCAAGATGACCCCTGCCTTACGCGCTTTTAAATTTCCTCAAATTCATTGTGAGTTTTACAATCTGATGGACAGTGCTTCCGGCCACGGCGAAATCCTGCTTGTTTGTCAGGCAGATGAGGTTCGACGACGGGCCCAGCCGGGCAGGTGGATCTCCTCTCAAGGAGTTTGAAGGAGACACACATAGTGATATTGGGCGGTAGTTCTTAGGGCTTGTCGACAGGCTGGTTGGTTTTAGGGAGGCGATGATTGATAGTTAGCTCTCCTCCAGATCTTGGGTAAGGACTGGTGTAAGGCAACATGTGTAGACTCCTGGATGCCAATCTAGGACATGTGGGCCCGCCACTTGAATCAGGAAACTCTGCTGGTAGTTATCAGGATGTTTAAGGGCCTTTCACTCTTTTAGGTGGCTGATAGCAGAGGTAAGCTCATCGGTGAGGAAGGATGAGTGTTTGAATGAAAAAGTGACCCGTTCACGCCGGGGGCTCGGCGGGAGTTTGGTGATCTCTTTTTTTGACAGAGCGAGTGTGATCCTTATCACTGTTCTTGGATGAAAACGACCATTTGCGAGGAAGTTGCTTCAGCAATTTGAGTTGGCAGTCACTGGGACATTTGATGGTTGGAAATTCTGCGGTTTGGGCGGTTTATAGTCTTCTAGGCCTTCCTGGTGGAGTGGGTGAAGTCGAGTCCTTGGACCGTCTCCCCACAGCGCTCACGGCTGTGTTTCCTGTCCAAGCAGTTGTCAGATCTGAAGCATTGGAATGAAGCTTCTTCCCCGGTCAGAATGCAGGATCATTTGTAAAGAGTACACAATTGAGGGTTGGGGGTTTTTTTTAAATTAAACTGCCATTACCACCACTTGGAACCATCTATGCATTTACATGTATAATTTAGGAGCTGCCCATTATAAATCCACGTTTGTACATTTAATAATGAGAGCATTGAGTTTTATGTCAGGGAATCTATCTAAGGGACTTCATGGAAAGATTCAAATAAATTCCAAATACCCAGAGAGCAGCACGAGAGATCCATTGTGATGAAACCAGGTTTTATGGAAATTTTTAGGTCAATTTAACAAATTTGGGAACCCCCAAAAGGAGTAGGATAAGAGTGTTTATGTGGGTCTTCCGGAAGAGATGTACATAACTACAAAATCGTATTCCCAAACTGTCAGTTGATGTTGATTTACCGACAATTAGTTTTGTGAACAAATGTTGATACCACGGTACCTGTGGTAAAGGTTAGGCCACATAAATTACTTACTATAGGTTTCGTCCGTAAAATCACAGATTTCTTGATGGGTTTGGGTTAGGGACACTGTTATCGTTATACCGAGTCTACTTGAGTATTTGTTTCTATTTATCCAATGAAGACAGGACACAAGACATGTATGAGTGATGCTCGTGATCATAGCAAGAGACTTCCCCTCCCCCACCCGCCCCCAAATGAACTGAACGTTTGTACAGTTTCTACGGAGGACCCAAATTCGCCCTCAGAAAAATTTCTCGGCACCCCTCTTCCCCCCTCGTCCCCCCCATGAACAAAGGTCTGATTACGCACACCGTCTTTCGTTAAAAGGTGTTTAAAGGGGGATGGCCCGATTTAAGGATATGAAGTTTTCATATCGCTAGATTGGCCTTCACTCCAAAACCCCATCTGTTAAAGTTTCCGCGATATTTCAACCGTTTTGATGCGAGAGCTAAAAACGTGATACTGTAAGCCCCAACATAGTAACTCAAATGTAAACATATTCTTAGCAAACTGTAAAAAAATGTAAAGCTGATTTCAATTGATTTTGGTAGGGAAGGTGTCAACAAAAAAGTGAGTTATCGTAAGGTGGTGGGGGGGAAAAGTGGTTTTTCGAGAGTCAAGGTCAATACACGGGGTCAAACGTTTTGACATTATCCAATCGTGTTGAACAGTTACAAAAGTTAAGAGTTTAATCACACGGATTCCAACTATCTGCGGTCGAAGTTTTGGGTTATAGGCTAAAACACAAGCAAAAATCAATAAAACGGCCATTTTCAGTTGGTACGGGGTCAAATTTTAAAATTATTCCCGATTTGGATACAAATAGGGTGCCAATTAGTGATGGAGCCTCATAGGATTAAAATAAGGAATAGTTTTGACTGTCTTACATATGCGATAGTTCCCAATGTAGGGGGCACCAAAGGTCAACATCCATTGCATTCAAATGGGACTTGACCTTGTTTCCCCTATTCGGTAACTCCTTTTGTGATAATTGATACATTTATAATAGATAAATTGTAATGATATTATTCCGGGACTATATCGCCCACAATCCAAATCGTAGGTCAGCAGCAAACTTCAGTTATGTTGAAAGTTTTTCGCGGGCCAATGGATGTTGAGACCCATTCATTTTTGTATTTATTGTCTATGTATTCTAGGATGTGAAGCACAGACGGTCAACGGTCTTTTGCATTCAATGGATTGACCTGTTTTCCGCCTACTCTATTAAGCACGGCATTTGAGACACTCCAAAACCTATTCCTTAGTTTGATCCTATGAGCTCCACCCAATAATTTGCACCATTTTGATCCAAATCGGAGCAACTTAAAAAATTGACCCTCTACCACATGAAATTGACCTTTTTTATTGATTTTGCTCGTTTTAGCTATAACCTCATTAAACTTACGTTGTAGATAGTATACAATATTAACTGACTATGATTGTGATGGTAAAAAAGATGATCAACCAAGTGAAAGATGGATTGTTCCATTTCACGAGCCGCAGGCGACTGAAATGGAACAATCCAAAAAATAAGAAAACAGTAAAAAAAACACACAGAAAAAAAATAAAAACAGTTAATTTTGTTTTATATACACTCATACACTAGATTCTGAGTCATTAATAATTATATAGCATATGAATCTAGCCTAGGACTGGATCTACAGTACAGGGCCCATGTCATGAAAAGAATGACAATTCTATGATTTTCAAAGAATAGCATAAAGCGTACCTTACCTTTGTAGACCATAATTTTACGAGGTGATATTTTCCAGCATTCACGTAGGTTTACAGGTTCAAAAAAGCAAAGTTCCAGAAATCAGTTTAATTCAATCGATTATAAAATTTAACATGAACGGCGATCACATTGGACATCACTCTTTTCTCCAACGTAATAAGTTCAAAATCAGCCTCAAATAAGTCAGGCTGCTCCTTGTGGCTACACAGATAGTCAAAAATGAGGTTTGACCTGGAACTGGAACAAATTGCTATCAACGATTTTTTGCACAATGCACTTTGATTAAGGTACCTAAAATGGATATATAAAAGTCCCCAGAGAATCCGAGTTGCAGAAATATGCCTATTTGCATAAATTCAAAATGGCCGCAATTTTGATAGTTTTGTTAAATCTCGAGTTCTGAGACTCTTAGCAGAATAATTTCGGTACCTGTACCCAAGGTCTGTGAACACAAATTCAAATTTTAAAACAAAATTATGACAGTACTAATTAAACATAGGATGTTTGGTTCAGGCTTCTTCTTAATTTGCATAATCCAAAAAATGGCCGCCATTTTGATAGATTTTTGTCCAACATTCGAAATCGAGTCCACAAAGGGAAGTCTAATATTGTGTCTATACACGTTAATTTTGAGATCAATTATTGCAATGTGAATTGCATAATGTTAATGATGAGACACCTTCCTCCTATAATTAGCATAAATCCAAAATGGGCACCAAGGCCAAAAGCAAAGCAACAGTAAATTGTGAAGTAATGATACGTCCTAAATTCGAGGAATATTTTAAATTGCAAATTATGGCACAATATTTGTAAGAATAAACAAAACAACTAATAATACCATTTCATATACCAGTCTTAACCATGAGAATCTCATCTCCTGCTCAGGATCAAGTTCCGGCCGTGACCGTGAGGACGTTGCACATGTGATACATTATTTTTAAAGGGGATGATCCAATTTACGTATATAAAGTTTTACTCTTGATAGAATGGCGTTCACCACCAAACCCAATCTGTACAGTTTCGACTTCAAGATTTAAACCCCTTTTGATGTGAGAGATAAAAATGGATTTTGTAATCAACATAGAAGTACGTGTAAATCAATATTTGCTCATAACATCAAACCAAATATCCTTTACGGGCATTAGCGGATAGCCCTAAGATTTCACCAGCGTAAATGAGAAAAAAAGTCTAGTAGCTTGCTACAATACCAAACCTTGTTGATCACCAATCTGGGGTTCTGGGGAAGCGGCTATAGCAATCGGATCATGGCCCATTAATTACCCTAATCTACATATAGCAAAAACTTATCAATAATTACGGTATTGTTTAACCTTCGACTAATCAGGGTATTTTGGTAACGGTCTAACCAGCGGGGGGGGGGGGGGGGGTGATTAACTTCATATAATTATTTTCATAGACACCCCTTTGGAACTTTGCTTTTGTGCATCAATGGACTATCCAGTGTGATATCAAAATAAGAACCAAAATTCCCAGGCATCGTCGCTCGATGATGTCAAAGGCCAAGGCGCCATTGCAAAATTTCGTGTGAATGAAATCAAGTGTTTGTGATTAAGAGGGTAGGAAAATTTAACAAAAAAAAACATAATGTTTTAAATAGGATTCTTAGCTTGGTGGTACTTTATTTGTTCCATTTTTTCACCCTTACCGATAGTCTTTTTAATAATGTTGGGGGTATATAACGGTGAGAGGGTTATGGTTTGAGATAATCACATAAGGGAAAACATGTAGAGATACAGGTCAACTCAGCAGCAAACGTTAAGGGTGTGGTCGTTTGGTTTAACAATCAGGGTAACTGTTGAGATAGGCACATTTGGCCATCCTCTCTTCAAACAATTATATCCATTTAACAAATTCATGTAGGTGGTTAATTAGGTGGCCTGATCTCTATGTTTCCTCACAGCAATGAAAAAAAAAAACAGTTTGAAATGTTCAACAATTGACAAAAAATTCACTTTTATATCATTTTTGAAAATATGAAAGTCTTATTTGACAAATTTAAGTCTGTTAAGTAGCAATAATTGTTTCACTGATTGTGGGCATTTGCTATAAATAGAAGTTGTCTTTTTCCGTCAAAAATGGTATTTCTGAATTCAGTCTTATCATGTTTAGTTAAGTGAATTGACCAAAGTGAAAATTAAATCTTCTTGAAAAACACTTACCTATGTGCATTATACCTCATCATAAATCTAAGTCTACCTCTCCTGGGTGCACATCATTAAGAGAGAAGTCATTGCTTTCATCAAACCTTTCCAAAAAAGGGTTTTAGGACAAGCGTAGCAGTAGTTGGACACCTCGAAGGGATGATTTTTAGAATGGAGGGAATGGCCTGATAAATCACCAAAATCACCTAATAAAGATTTTGTGGTAACAGTTGTTAAGCAGATAAACGGAACAAATTAGCATGGACTACACTGCCTACTAAGACGTGTCTTACTAAAAAAACCGATGACCATCTTTGCCTGGCCTGGATCTTATAGACAGTAAGTTGTGGCAAATGAAGCCCATGATTTGCTACCAAGGAAAAGCCTTTAAAATGAACAAAAGGATTTTTTTCTTTCTGAATGCTGTATTTTTAGTGTAAGAAGTCTAAAATGTATCTTGTATTTGAAAATGGATCAAAAGTTTGAAATACACAAAAATATTTTAAGATATCTTGTCATCAGTTGGAGTCCAGTGTCTTTAAATAGCGCAACTATAATCATGTTCTTTGGAACATAGCTGGACCACCAGAAAACAAAATTTCTACAGAAACTAATTTCAAGAAAGTCAACAAAAATGGCAGCCATATGGGTTTATGCAAATAAGGCTCAACCACTCATTCTCACATCGTGTTATTGGTGTTCTTTTGAGTCGGAGACCCCCACAACATGGGTAGAGAAGACACAAATACATCTCTACGACCCTAGGATCATGAGTATGGGCACCCAAAACCCACGTCACCTTTGAAATGGCGGCCATTTTGAATTTAGCAAATAGACAGATTTATGCAACCCGGATTTTCTCGGACTTTGTATGTAATTGTGGATACTTCAAAGAAATTGCATTGGAAGAGAAAAAACCTTTGATAGCAATTAGTTCTAGGTTACACCAAAAATTTAATTATCTTTCCCTGGACCTAATAGTCTGACAGAATCTTGACAGCGTATTTTATTTGACGCTTTGTGTTTTTTTAATCGGCATCGTCAATTAAATCCACTAGGATATGATTCATTTACTACGCAAATCGAGGAGCTGCTTCAGTGGGACGCCCATGTTATAGTCTGCAAGGCAAAAATTTTTCATCATCGTAGTCACTGGGTCGGATTGGCACAGTTCCATTCATTGCTATGGCGTTGTACAGTCCGTTAGCGAACGGGAGATGAAAGTACCGAAATTCACGTGCTAACAACCTCGTCATAGACTTTCGTTTTTTATCGGTCATACTGTACAAGCATGGAATGTTTAACACAAATCGGGCGGGGGTGAAATAGAGGGCATGGGATAGTAAAACTATCAACCGCGTTAATAGTTAATTTTGTAATACATTCAAAAATTAAAAAAAGAAAAAACCTAAAAAATTAAAAATAAACCAATTAATTAAATTGACTAGAATTGATGTATGAGTTATATATACAAACTAACCTTCCTGAAGCCTGGTGGTTCAGCAAAATCCACAGGGCGTCGTAGCCAGGTTTGTTGACGAGGGGCACATATTTGTGAATGTACCGACCGTGTATTGTCCGACAACATTTTTTCCAGGCTCGCTACGCTCGCCGGTTGACCAATTTTTTTACCTCGTCTCAAAATTCTGAGGCCGTGGGGGGGGGGGGGGAACTTATCCGCGCAAACACCAAGACAAAGAAAGATACATAGGGTAGTGTATTAGTAATGCCAGTTAAGCGTTATTAGTAACCAATTTTCAGGAAGCTCTGTCATGCACCACACGCTCAAAATAGACAAAAGTACCGACGGGAACGTCATGTACCGACACTAACATCTCGGTTCGGGGGGGCACCGTCCCCCTGTGCCCCCCCCCCCCTCTGGCTAGCTACGCCGCTGAATTATAACATGGTATACTGTTCAGCAGATTAACTCAATTTTATTTAAAAATGACCCCTGTACAACTGTCTTGGCCACCTCTCCTTAAGGCACCATTGTGGCACTGAAGAATTAGTTTCAGGGGTCCCTGTCAGTCTGTCTACATATTTAATCCTCAAACCTTTTGTACTGAGATGCGTTAAAAAAGTCTGTAGCTCCGGGGCTAATTTCCCGAGGGTCATCTCTTGTACTACTACTGCACTGCGATGATCTTAGTACAGGAAAGCGATTGTTTTTTTTAGCCAATCGCATCGTTGAGATACTCGGGGATATGGGTATTAGAGCATTTTTTGCAAAACTTTAAAATGCCCATATTTACCCATTTTTGAACTGGACCTAGATTTTCAAACATTAAGGTCTGCCACCGATAATCTTAGTAATTCTAATGAACACTATGCATTAGAACAGTTTGTGTTATAGACCGAAAGATTGTATTTTTGGCAGTTTTAGAAAATTCAAGATTTGACCCTGGACAAAAGATATAGAAACCATTGGCGAGCTTGACCTAGGTTTTCACATACAAGGTGCACCTATAATGCTAAGATGAACCCCACCATGTATTATACAGTTTTAATAGTGGAAGAAAGCATTTTAGAATATAGACCATATTTGACCTTTGACCTACGAGACGACCAATTTTAACACTCGAAGTAGGCCTTCATAAGGTAAATCTATGGTGCAAAGATGAACACCGACACATGTATAATTTTCATGATGTAGTGGTTTATAATGACCTCGGACAAGTTAGAGGTATAATTGTGCGACTTTTCGTTCGTTAAAATTAGACACACAAGTAGCAAAATTAGACACACAAGCCATGACGGCATAAAGGAAAACAGAAATGCGTCACACAAGTATAATACCTCAGTTACCACAGAGGGACGGACGGCTACGATTTCCACAGTCTCCCACCTTTAGTGGCGGAGGATAACAAAATATTCAATAAATCACTGCACATAATAAAATAACACATAAGAGATCAGCTATTCAAATTATTTGTTTAATGTTTTAATACTGTAAAAAAAATCTCCCCGAAATCAAAGCATTTCTTTTTTAACAATGACTTACATATATACAATAAATATATAATATTTATATAAGTTAGTGTCAAAGTATTCATAGAATACGTTAAATGAAATGAAGTGAAGATTAAGCACCAAATGCGCCATTCAAAAATTAGTTTCAAGTTTGCGCAAGTTTGAAATTAAACTCAGTAAAAGACATTCTGATGAAAAATTACATGGCTGACGTTCAATGAAAATTCCATTCTTTATTGCAAACTCAAAATGCACACTGGTGCCTGCTTTAAGCAATAATAGCAAATGTTTAAGAGCGCGTCCAATTTTCAATAATTTTGAGATAATAAGCTTGTAAACTATGCTTGTGAATGATAAAGCTCTATATTCTCTATGAAGGAATAAAGGAAATGAAGGAATTTTGTAATTTATGATCGGGTATCCCGGTTCGAATCCAACGGCCGCTGGAAACTTCATTCCAATATTTTTTTTTAAAAAGCGCCATGTACAGGTCTATGCGCATCCATTAGTAACTAAAAAAAAATAAAGGCTAACATTAGTAACTAAAGGCTAGATGATTTTGCATGGGCCGTACACAGGGTTCTTTTTGGGGCGGACTTAAATTTAATCTTTTTTTGGTAAAAGTGGACCTAAGCCCCCTAATATGGTCCTTTTTTGACCTTTCGAACATCGCATCACCAAGGAGAGGACGCAAGCACACGACGTAGAGTAACGCAGAGGACGGTGGCGCGACCAAGAAATATTCCTTGGTTTAACACGTATGTAAATACGAAATGGTGAAGGAAAATTCGAGTTTTTGTATGTTATCAAACAAAAGTTTCTTATTCCAAAACCGTCGGAGTTGCAGTCAATACCACTGTCGGTGTTATAGCCCAATGGGCGAGTTGCTGTATTGAATAAGTCTTGGCTGCCACGCCATCGTCTTTACAGAGACTCGGGACTCCGTCCGCAAGTTAGGGCCATTTTCATGAGATGGTGCTATTTCATAATCCCATAAATTTTGAGCATTATCGTTCACGGACTCCTGCGTCCGCAAGTTAGGGCCATTTTCATGAGATGGTGCTATATAATCCCTACATTTGTAGCAATTATCGTTCACAGGTCTATAGGTTTACTACACATGACCAACTGTGTAAAAAGCTAAAATATGTCTACAGATTAGCAGCGATCCTAAAAAAATGCTATTATTGCATATAGCGTTTCTTTTGTCCTATATATATACCTAACCTATGACTGACGAAACAAAAATAAACTTCTCCCCAAATGCAAAAGATTTCTCTTTTAACAAAGTATACGTACATATATATACACATAATATAATTTTATATTAAGTTAGTGTCAATGTATCACAGAATACCTTAATAATGAAATGAAGAGAGGATTAAGCACACAGGCAAAAATGCACCATTTTAAAATCATTTCAAGTTTGCTTGAAGTTTGAAATAAAAGCAGGTTATTTCGTATAACGTTAAAGTATGACTCAGAGATTCTCGAAAATTATTTTTTGTGGGTATAATGAAAAATAGTAACTAGGAAAAAAGATAAGTACCTAAATGCACAATTCCGAAATTTGAGATGATCGGATTTTTCGTTTTGATGCAGATAAACAATTTATGTGTAGTATTACGTCCCATAGGATACGGGGTATAAAAAAAATTCCGGATCCGGAAATTTTTAAACAACGTTGTGATTTCATATGAAAGGAATTCGATATTTAAGCTTAGAATTTCACAAGTGATTAGTATATGGACAAGAATTAGTAAGGCAAAAAACATGATTTTTTTGGAATTGAGGGCGCCCCTCCTCGGAAATCTCTGAGTCGGCCTTTAATGTTAGCGTTGATTCGAAAATACATTGCAATGCCACAAATACCGTTTTGGTCTGCTTAAGTGGCTACGCACTTAAAAATTTTACTTAGAAATTGAACACATTCTTGTCTCATTTGTATAAATGTTAAACTCTATAATCACAAATGCAAAATACAAAAAGACTACAAAACAACACGTTTTAAATTCCATTAAAAACACTAACCATCAAATTCTAAACATGCTATAAGCTTCCAAACATTCTTACAAATGAGAATAATATGTGTTTATAAAAAAATGTTTCTCCTAAATAAGTGGTACAACTGCAATTCACGTAATCTAATAAATCATGTAAATGTGCCGCAGAAGATTCTGGATGATGTTCAAGTACATTTGGCAAGCTTACTACCGAACTGAACTGACAGGTCAATTATAGTCAAGGTTTATATGTTGTTATGGTAAACCAACTATACATCAATGTGACAAGACGATTTTGTGATAAAAAAACCAAATTACAAAAATACCAATTAAAATTGAGTTTTCCATAACAACTCGATCCTAGGACTATGATAGTGCACACACGCGTGACCATATTTTTCATAACAATTTAACTAGTTCCTCAAACAAGACTTGTTTTAGTTGGGAATATATTGAACAAATATTTATATAGTTTTTCCGCCATAAAAAGCTGGTGACCAAAAATGCATGTACTCGTTTTCGGATTCAAATTCCATCTGTCCAAAAATACGTCTAAACAAGTTAGACACCATATCAAAGGGTATATTATTTTTTCTTGAAAATCTCAATTACTTAATTGCGCGGCCGTTTAACACCATTTTTTCACTCAAATATTTGGCCACGTGTGTGCACCGCGACATAAAGCCGCATGTATCTATATATCACCCATATACACATTAAAATGTACACTGGTGTTTAAGAGTGCAGTGAGAAGTCACAGTTTCAAGACAATACAAAGTACAAGGATATGAGGTAACATAATATACAATTAAAGCACACGTAACCATTCAAATGTAAAGAAAGAACATTTGTAACCTTCCAGAAAAGAAGTATTATACAACAAGTACTTCCAAATCAAATTGAAAAAAGTACAGATATAAATCCGTTTTATTTTGGTGAAATAAAATACTTTGGTTTTGACGGGTTTTCGCTTTCACTGAATAGATTGCTTAGAAAATCTTGCAATAGCCAAGATAATTTTATGAAAGAGTAAATACAAAATTATTTATAAAACCAATCTATTTAATCAGCTGGTAACCAAAACATCAATATTGCTGGGAAAATGACGGCTAACGACTACTACATAGTACTTTAAAAAAGGAAGTTAATTATTGCCATAACAATATTTAATGTCTAATCCAAAGTCACGATTCCATTGCCTTGATATACCTATAACACTTTTTGTTCAAAAGTGAGGATACCCAGATAGCTCAAAAATTTAAGCGAGGAACTCAAAATAAACAAGCGTATCGTCAGGCTGCAGAAATATTTTTTTAAATACAAGCTAATCACAAGAAATGTCAGAAATTTTCGGCAAGTTAGAAATGTTTGTTTAGCAATACTGAGATGTTGTAAGCTTTTGTGGCAGCATAACCTTGGGATTAATTAATTTGTGCATTAAACTTGAAAGGACATAACAATTATAACATTTTTTGTGACAATTCTGGAAATTCAACGTATTTTACAAGTCGTTACATGTTCCCCCTGCCACTTCTAGACTTTTCTGGGAGCTTCCAGGTTCCAGACATGCATGCCCATGAGCATTGCTCAAGAGTTTTTCAAATTAAAAACATCATCCTGTAGTTGTTTCAGGCCCTGTAAGAACATGTAAAAATACAAAGAGTGACGATGTGGCATACATTAGACCCTTTCGCTAGGCGGCATATAATTGATGCCTTCTCGTTTGGAACCAATTTGGTCATTAAAGATGCAGAAAGTTACAGACGGGGCTCAATAGTCCATCTCATCTACAGATATGCAGAGATGAGACTTGGCTCTCCAGCAATGGGAATCGTTGAGCAGAGGAGGCCTAGGGGAGGGTAGCTCATAATAACTTTCGTGCTATCCTGAGTATAGAATTGTCGAAACGGTGCAGAGTTTTAATCATATTCCGCCAAGATTAAGCAGGTGTACTACACATGCACTCTTAATGGCTTCGACTATACCTGTCAAAGAACCACATTTATATGTCAGGATCATAACTTAAAACATGCACGAAGTTTCATGCACGAAGTTTCATGCACGGTAAACTCCCATTCCAAACTAACTCCAAAAATGTGTTGATTTGCACAGAGAGCCCACGCCGCAAAATATTAACCTATAATTCGTGATCTTAACAATATACCAAAAAGATCTGACTGAAAACAAAAATGGACTCAACGATTTTCATCTGCGGGCAGTTTGAGAAGAAACCAAACCCAAAATGGCGTCGCGCGATGCCAAGCGAGGAATCTCTCCAGAGTTGTTTTTCAACGTCTTTTAACGTGGGGTGGTTCATTTCTGTCTGTGTCGACATTTTCGATGGCGCGCGGAAAAATTCATGCTTCCAGGACTTTTCAAAGAAATAAGCTTGCTGCCGGTCCTCCAACCATGGCCGTCTTCCCACAGGTGATGAGGTGATGAAGAATCAGACAACTGTTGCTGTTAGGGCTGGAGGAGAGAGACGAGAGAAATGAGATGACAAAAAGCAAAAAACCTATTATAAGCCCTTAGAGATTTTTTTGACACATTGAATATTCACCTACAACCTGATACAAAATATGCGCGACATTGAACCATTCGCCAGAGTAAGGTCGTGTCAATAATCTGAGACTCTGTAATCCGCAGCTGCGGAGAAACAACCGCTGTGAATGTGAACGCCTTTCGCTAAAGACATATGCCTATTTGAAACAGCCCATTTTAAAATCCTTACGTTCAATGAAGAAACAAATTCAAAGTTAAAAAAAACTAAAAACAAAACCGCATTGCAGTCAGCCCACCCTGACTCCATTATGGTGAAGTGTGAATGGTTCGTCGTTAAAGTAGTATTTGCACCATTGCCTGGCCTACACCGGTTCCATCTCTTTTGACAAAGGTTTCCTCCACCTTCAAAAAGACCATATAGCGTGAGTACAGTGTAGTACCTTTTCACCTGCAAATTAAATTCAACCCGGGAAAGATATAGTGCCACACGTGCTGGAATAGAACACGCGACTTTACTGCCAGTCAAATCAGGTCAAACAAACAATATATAAGATGTCATTATTTTTAATTAAAGCTATAAATAAAACTTAGACATGAACGTCATGTTGTCTCTGTTCTGTTTTGCCCTTACAGGGCTCAAGGCTGTATGAGAGAGAGAGAAAGGGATGTTGATGTCGGATCTGATGTCTGTCTTCAGTTCCGTTTAAGTGTGTGAGAGGCAAGGGTATTCTCTAAATGTAAAACAAATATGTCAACCATTTTTACATAACTACATTATCTTTAGCAAAATTTAGAGTGTAGGGCATAATGAGGAAATAAGCTTAGGATATGAAGCATGAATTCTGTGAATTTGAATTAACAAACCTGACCTTGAATCATGAAGTCTTTGATAATGCGGTGAAAGTTGCTGTTTGTGTAGCCTTTTCCTTTTTCTTCCTGAGTAACAAAGTACATGAAGTTCTCCACGGTTATGGGGGCTACTTCTCCGAGTAACCCGAAGGTTATTCTACCGATAGGTTCGCCTCCTATTGATATGTCAAAGAAAGCTTTCTTGTCCACCAGAACATCTTCAGTTGCCTGGAAAATAAATCCAACATATAAAATTAAACGATAAATAACAAGAGAGTAAAAAAATACAGAGTTATAGGAACTGGCGTTATCGGCGGTCAATTTCATAAGAGGGTCATAAAACTAAATTGGGAGTGTTTTTCTCTTTTTTAAATTTCAGATTCCGTAGACTCAAATTGGTATCGAAATCCCTAGAAGCCACAGGGCATGCATCGCCGATTCATTTTCTCGTGCCCTGAAGTTTATAGCCGAAGAACCACAGGGTGTTTTGAATCAATCCCATAATGCATTGCAGTGTGCATATACTGTAAACACATGTCAGTATAATACTTTTAGTAATAAAAAATATCCTAGAAGTTAAAGAACCACACGACACGACATTTCATGTCATGATCATGTTAAAAATTCCCTAAGTATATAAGTGATTTGTGGGCTAAAATTAGTGTAGAAGTCACGTGTTTTTATGTATTAAGAATTATGATTTTGTGGGATCACATGACATTTCCCAAAACTGTATATGTTACAGGGTTGCTCGTTCAGATGTTTCAAATAAAATGCTGAAGAGTCAAGATTTCGCACAACTTCGCAGGTTTAGCTTTCTTGGTCAGTACTGAGATATTCGGGCATAATTGTATTTTACCCTTCGCACCTAATCAGCAAACTATTGGGCCTACGTGTCCATGGTGCTTATTCAGTTGACGGGATATAGCAAAATACCTACCGCAAATGGAGAAAGGGTACCATATAATTATTCCGATATTCGGGAGCTTTACAGCGGATTACACCACACCCCCCACCACGCCCCCCCCCGCTTCTATGTCAATGTTTAAAAACACAGATATGATCTCTGCTTATTATATTTTTAGAGGTGCAATATGCTCTACAATCAGCTACCAATCATTATAGCTAGTTTATCTACTGATCGAGCCTGAATTTTAAAAGCACAGATCAATGTTTTTTGAACCCCGCCCTTTGAATCGGTATACACCGATTGTCATTTTTCCTGTTTGGTCGTGTTGATATACCCACCATCGACCAGATTTTGATAAAAATTCAACTGCAAATGGGTTTTTGGGGGGTGGGGGGGGTCGTTTGGGCCCCCTTTATGCAACAACTGGAGTCGAGACCTTATATGCAGGACTGAAAGGTTCTTTTTATAACGTTAAGGTGAAACAGGTTGAAGGCCAGGCTCGGGTCATCCACGGATAACGAGGTTCATTACCTTTAATTAATTTTTGATCATATGTTTGCAAATGTTTTGGCCACAAATTTTGTTAAATCTCTTGGTATTTGGTAATACTAACTAAAGGGAAATTTGAGAAGATCATATTTTAGATAACAAATAAAAACTACCCTTTAATAATTGTATAGATATGAAAGATTAGTTTATTAACCTCATTTTGTACACATGTTGGATTAAAAATCATAAGGTGTTTTGAATCAATCCCATGATGCATGCAATGTGCCTAGAGTGCACAGTACGAAACACACGTCAGTACTTATAGATAAAAAGTGTTCCAAACCACAAGACATTTCAATAATCATGCTAAAAAATCCCCAAGTATAACGCCGTTTTTTTTTTTGTGGCTAAATGTGCATTAAAGTCGGGGTTTTTTGTTTAAGAATAGGATTCTTGTGGGATCTCATGACCCTATTGAGGTGAAATTCCCAAAACGTGTGGCATTTGTGGAATTGACTCATACACCCTCTGTATTAAAATTAAGAATGCTATAGAAAATCGTTTTTTCTAAGAACTGAGGAAGGAGGTCCGCAGAGCCTAACCGGTAAACGCAAACTAGTTGCCTTAAGAATTCATCGATCTTTTGATTTGTTTCCTCTTGCACATTAATTATTACGGATGGATGATAACATCTATTTTTGATGAGATAATTTTTCTATTCTGAATCACATTTTACCAATACAGCTGACATTTTTTTTATGTTCATATAGTCAAAGCGACGGCACAAGTATCACCATTAAAAGCCGACTCAGAGATTTCCTGAGGAGGGCGCCCTCAATTTCCAAAAAAATTGTGTTTTTTTTTGCATGTACATATGCTTGTCCATATACTAATCACTGTGTGAAAAGTGCTAAGCTAAATCGAAGTCCTTCCCTTTAGAAATCACAATTTGTTATAAAATTCCGGACGCATTTTGTTATACACAGTATCCTAGGGGACATATTGCACCATAAATGTTTACTTACTGCATCAAAACGAAAAATCCGATTCATCTCAGATTTCGGAATTGTGCATTTTAGGTTGCTATATTTAGTTCTGTTGAACTATTTTCATTATTACACAAAAAAATAATATTTCAAAATCTCTGAGTCAGACTGATTAAAAGATCACCATCAAAAATATCTTGGGCTTTTTTAGGAGGGTAGTGGGCTAAACTTTAGAATACCCAACCAGTTTGTGGCCGCGCCGCGAAGCTTACCACCTTTTTAAAAAGCGAGCTGCGGCGCCGCGAAGCTTCAACCTTTTGTGCTCAGTATTCATTTATTTTTGGTGCATTTTTGTGAACCCCTTAGTCTATGTCAATAATGTCAACTGAATATTTTTATTTGTTCCGATCTGCATTTTTTTCAATTTGCAAGTGCAAACAAGCATTACTTGCGCTTTAATAAGTCTTAATTATTATATTGTTTTCACGAGAGTGACGTCATCCCGGATTCAACTATATCGATGCAGCTGTGGCAGCGGCCCGGCGGCGGCGCATTGCTCTACCTTTCCCACCATTGATAACCTCCCATTTCCCATCATGAACTATGTCAGATATTCATTTATTTTTGTGCATTTTGTGACCATTAAGGTCATAATGGCAATAATGTCACTGAAATAGTTTTATTTGTTACGATCTGAATTTTTTTTCAATTTGCAAGTGCAAAACACATTCATTACTTGCGCTTTATAAGGCTTCATTATTATTATGTTTTCAGCGAGAGTGACGTCATCCCGGAGTCAACTACATCGATGCAGCCGTGGCAGCGGCGGCTGCGGCCGCATTGCTCTTACCGTTCACCCATTGTAAATCCCATTTCCCATCATGCCACTATGTCAGACTATTTCATTTATCTTTTTTGGTGCATTTTGTGTCACATTAAGGTCATAATGTCAAACTAATGTCAACTGAATAGTTTTATTTGGTACGATCTGCATTTTTTTCAATTGCAGTGCAAAAAATCATACTTGCGCTTATAAGTTAATTAGTATTATTGTTTTCAACGAGAGTGGACGTCCTCCCGGAGTCACCTATATCGATGCAGACGTGGCAGCGGCGGCGGCGGCGCAATGCGCTACCGTTGCCCACCATTGATCGCACGCCATTTCCCATCATGCACTATGTAATCGCAATTTTCCGTCATAACCTGTAATGGGCATTTCCCATCATGGCACTTTTCAAGGAAAAGTGCGGTCATCCCTGATCCACCTATATCGATCCAGCCGTGGCAGCGGCGGCGGCGGCGCATTGCTCTACCGTTCCCACCAT
>JAMKCH010015931.1:0-24528 GCA_023653785.1 Ophioderma brevispina
AGTCTGTAGAATTCTCATAAGTTACCTTTTCCAACTAAAGAATTGACATAATAGGAAGAAAACGGCAGTGTTCCAAGATGCGATTCCCCATTCAATTACGTGTTGTAGTAAGTGTCCGAACAGACAGTAATGACTAAAATTTCCGATTATGTCCTTATTAGGTTGCTTCTGGTCTTATCATTTACGGGGTATGTTAGGATACCTGTACTTGTTACATTCATGCACAAATCTGATTTTTGATGATTTTTTCGATTTTCTGATTAGCAAATCACTGATAGTGTCTTTAATGGAGTCCAAAATTAAAACAAAAATATGACCCTTCCCATTTAAGTGTTACAATTTTATGACCCCTCCCCCCCCATTTCAGTATGTCAAAAACATGATCTCTAGCATCCCCCCCCCCTCGAATATGCCATCTCCCATAACACTTCAGGCAGAGGAGTCCAGAGAAGTCTGATTATTTTGTTAATTGTGAAAAGCTACCAAATTATATTTTTTATGATTGTAATTTGAAATCAGCATGAAAAATACATTCAAATGAGTCCAAACAAGCTTAGTCATGGATAAGGGATTCTTGGTGAAACTGAAGACATGCAAAAATCATCAAACTTGTCTAAATCCTTCAAAATATAGTAAGGGTTTTAACAGCAGGATTTGAAACTGTGATAGAATATATATATCGTCGGCCGCGTCACATAGTGACGTATTCAACATTTTGGACTTTTTGGAGAAATTTGGCATGTACATTTGTTTTGTAGTATTCTACATATTCACCAAATTTTAAACCTCAAAGTGGCTTGATTAGTAAAATATTAATTAACTAATTATGACGTATTTACAAAACGTTAAATTGTCCGCATCACATAACAACGTATTTGTCGAAAATCTATACTGCGCAGGCCCATAGCATCGTATCTGCATTTTGAAGTATTCGCCGGGTCACATAGTGACATATTTGTAGGACGTATTTTGCATTTCACAGTAGAATTGGTATTTTGTCGTTTTCACATAGTGACGTATTTGCGCAAACGCGTCACATACCGACGTATTTTCGCATTGTATTTGTTATTTACATGTTGAAACTGCTATTTTGTCGTTTTCACATAGTGACGTATTTTATTTACCATCATCTTTTGAATTCTTTTCGCATATCTAAATAAAATGGAAGCTGATTAGTTAAATATATTTGAATTTTAACTTATTTCGGCGATTTTCCACTAGGTTTTAATTGAATATGTTTTAATTAACAGTGTGGGGCAAATTAAAATTGCAAAATCTTCAAAGCCGTTTTTCTCGAAATGCGTATTTTGCAAATACGTCAGTATGTGACGCGGCCGATGATATGACACATATACTAAAATCTATTTGATTAGACCTCAAATGTCATCAGCCGCAACCTGCACTTGAATGGTATATAAGCAACCATGAGGGCTAAAACAAGACTCTTGATAAAATATTAATTGTTATTTGTTTTTGTGTTGTAGATAAATGTGATTTGCAAATGCAGTTATTTGAGGATGGTTTCTGTGCCAAGCCTCTGAGTGAGGGTGGTTTTGCATACAAGTGGGCAGGTGTCAAAGCCACTCATGGTGTTAAAGCTGGCAGGGTATGCTTTGATGTTGAGGTATGTAATATCAGGATTATTGTGGGTTTGTGTGTGTGGGGGTGAGAAAGAGCCTGTCATGTGTGTGTATATGTGTGTGTGTTTGTGTGTGTGTGCGCATGTGTGTGACGTGTGTGTGTGTGCCAGCTAGGGGTGTCAGAAGTTGGTGTTCAGGGAGGGGCAAGTCATCTTTTCCTGGTTCGTATCATTTTTACCCCCTGGCTTGAAAAGCAGTAGGGGGATTTTGCGAGAGTGCTCAAGTCTGTATGTGTGTGTATGTATGTGTGCATGTATGTTTGTTCCAGTTTGGTTAGGTTTTAGTTAGGTTTTCGTTCTTCAGGTCTTCTTCAAACAGTTGAAGTCTGATTCAAACCAGACTTGGGGTTAAGGTGCAATAGGGGTTCCTTCATATGGGGAATGGGGATGATGTCAAAGGCCATGGACCAAGGTCAAAGGTCATATCTGAAGTCATGTTCCAGAGGGTTGGTACATTTTGTGACCCCACTTTTTCTGCTCCCAGTTGAATTCATCAGCCTTGACGGAATAAAGTCAAGTATTCCCTGCACTTTATTCCGTCAAGACTGTTGAATTCAACTGGGAGCAGGCAAAATGGGTGCAGTAAATGTGCCAACCCTGTTCCAGACTGCCATCTTACCAGGGGGGTG
The DNA here is from genome assembly GCA_023653785.1 of Ophioderma brevispina. Classification (NCBI taxonomy): domain Eukaryota; kingdom Metazoa; phylum Echinodermata; class Ophiuroidea; order Amphilepidida; family Ophiodermatidae; genus Ophioderma; species Ophioderma brevispina. The sequence continues at coordinate 2,269 of JAMKCH010015931.1, forward strand.
ACGCAAGTTTACTTGCTGTATTTTTACTTGTTGCAAGTGCCGGGCTTTCAATATGGGACTTTCACCGGAGCACATCACTTTGGTGTGTGGTGCAATACTTCATCATCACCTTCCCTCCCTCTGTCTCTTCCCTGCTGCCAATATATCCTTCCCTCTATACTCTGGGCCATAATTTCTTGGACATAACAAACGCGCGCGTTGATCTTTGCGTGTACTGCGTCTACGTGCAACACGATGGTGCGCCGTTTTGGCGGGAAAGCGGGCGTACGTTCTAAACTGTCCAAGAAATTATGAGCCAGAGTATAGTCTAGCAGATTATATGGGTTCCCATGCACCCCCCTTAAAACTAAATTCTAACATGATATTTAGAATCTCTACAACATCTACTTAAAGAAACTGGATTGCTCATGCTCATAGCTACAATTTGATACCAAATTTGTCCAGATCCATGCATTTTGAAAGTTAGGCCCCTGTACAATGACGAATCAAAACATTTTCACCCATATCTCTGCAACTGAATATCACAAATATGCCAAAGTATATATTTTCTGATTCCTTACGATGAGGTGAATCATTTCAGATAGTTTTCAACTCAAACCATTTTATATGATTGATCTCTTTGGATCCAAGATGGCCGCCAAACGGACCCCATGGGACAATATTTTATTTTGGCAACATAAAATTCTTTAAGAAGATGTCGTAGAGATTTTAAAAATCATGTTAGAATTTAGTTTTAAGGGGGGTGCATGGGAACCCATATACTCTGCTAGACTTCCTCTTTCCCTTTCTTTTCTTTCTTCCCTTTCTGACCATCCTATTCCCACTTTTGCGATAGCTTGAGCTGAAATTCCCAGTCAGATCTGGCTGGGGACAGTGTGCCCCTGCCCTTCTCCTCCCATCTTTTATGCTTTTATGCTTTGTATTTGATTGGTTACTCGATCAGAGGCATATTATTTGTAGGAAAGGTGGTATACCTGAAGAATTGAGAGCTGTTAAGCAATCAACTGCAAGATTGAGAACGATGAAAAATGCTTATTGTTTGGTGTTATATTTTGGTGTGCCGTGGATGGAGTAGTTTCAGTTCTTACTAAGTGATTGCGACATTCGGCGGGGACATATTTTAGTTCTGCTTGTTTTTTCAGTCATAAGCAGGCGCGTTGCCAGCCCGGTGGTTCCGAGGGGGCAATCTCCCGGTAGGTGCAACAGTGTCCCGATCACAAGCAAAAATTTCCCGGTCACAGGGCGAAAGAATCCGAAAAGCGGCTGATTTAACATGAATATCCGCATTTTATTTCCCGATTTCCCCTCAAGATTTTTTTCAGAGGGGGCACTCTTCCCCCCTTTGCCCCCACCTGGCTATGCCACTGGTAATAAGGCATATGTAACTCACAATTTCTTGCATTTCGTTTCAGGTGACAGAAGACTTAGATGTAGAGCACCTCCCTCCAGAAGAAGAAGATAGACATATTGTGCGAGTTGGTTGGTCCAATGCTAAGTCTGGCTTGCTGCTTGGTAAAGATCTTTTTCTGAATCTTTACTACTAAAAAAATTAGATCTGCCTGCGAGTCTGTCCGGCTATGCGTTTCATTATGCTTTGACATATGGGGATGATATTTGGCAAGAAGGTAGGGAAGGAGAGTCTGACCTTTGTTTGCAGGGTTTTGGAAGACCCAAAAGGTTTAAGGTCATCTAGAGGTCAATTTGCATAGAAATACCCTATGACCACCAAATTTGGTCAAAATGACCACTGACCTGCGCACAGAACAAATTTAAGGTCAAAGGTCACACACATAGGTCAAAGGTCACATGGGGGAGGGGCAATGCAATAGTTATTCTCAATAAAGTCACACTATTAGATATTGACAAACATTCTTAAAGACATCAGTGATTTATCCGAAAGAGTCAAAATCTATTACTTTTGCAAGAATATAGCTTAAAAGTGAAGGTAAGTCTGTAGAATTTTCATAAGTTAATTTTTCCAAATGAAAAATTTACAGAAAAAGGAAGAAAACGGCAGTGTTCAAAGATAGGAATCTCCATTCAATTATGTGTTGTAGTAAGTGTCCGAACGGAGAGTAATAACTAAAATTTCCGATTTTGTCCTTATTAGGTTGCTTCTGGTCCTATCATTTGCAGGGTATGTTAGGATACCTGTAACTTGTTACAAAATGCAAAAATCTGATTTTTGAGATTTTTTGTCGATTTTCTGATTTAGCAAATCACTGATAGTGCCTTTTGTTAGTATGAGAACAGGAAGATGCTATCAATTGATATATGTCAAACGCCCTGGCTTATGTTTAACAAGTGTACATGGTTTGTTAATTGGGATTGATTTCATTTTTGGATGTGTGTGCTATTGTTCATTGTAAAAAAATATCTGTCAATGTGGTCCAGAGTGCATGCCAGGTGTAATAAAAAGAGGGGGGAGAAGAAGGGAGGAAAGAGGTTCATCGCTGCATAGAGTTTTAGCTTCTCATGCATTGGAAAACCAATGCTCTCCGCCTTAGTGTTGACAGAATCATTGATTATGGTCCTGATGAAGAAAATCGCTTAAATACTGGCTTTTACGTAAAAATAAGGAAAATGTGGTTTTACTTACTTTAAAATGGTGTGCTTTTTATTTTTTTGTGATTATGTTTACGAGCAATAAAGCTCCCTTTAGGAGTTCCAGTTTTGCATGTTTTCTTACATTAAGCCAATTTGCGATAAACCCCCACTTTGGGCTGCATAGATCCAATCTAAAGGACCCCGTGCCTCCCCATACAGAGCCACCGAGCCGCGTAGCGCGCGGGTCCTTCAGCATCCGTTCTTTTACTTGACGCTTAATGAATTAAATAATAATAATCGGTGACTTGCAGTAGAAATTGATGATCTACGTAAGTACTCCAAAATGGTCGTCAACCCCCCGCCCACACACCGTGGAACAACTCCAGGTCACCACCCGCTGCTTGCGGTGAATTTCCAACGGATGTCCATTAACCGCCATACCTTGGGATGTTCGCTACAGTGCTCTCACAAGTACTACAACTCAACAATTGATGAAAGTTTGAAAGAATAAAATGTCTGCACAAAGAATGATGTTTTTGTGAAAAAAAATGTGTTTAATTATTGGTGTGAATTCTTTAACGGAAAGCGTCACAATTAATGTAAGAGCATTTTTTTACGTATTTAGGCCAAACATAATCTCATGTTGCATGCGCCTTCAACAATTTCACTTAGTAAAATTTCAGGAATCAAATCCAAAATGGGGTGGGGCCTCAACCTGCGGTCCCTTCCCCTCGCTGCAACCACTCTCCCTCCCCTTCCCCCTCCCCTTCCCCTCCCCTTCACCTCCACTTCTGCCTCCCCGCCACTTCCCCTCTCCCCCTTCTTTGCCCTCTCCCTTCCCTCCTCCCCATCCCTTCATTTTCACTTTCCCCCTCCCTCCCCCTCCGCCCCCCTCCCTCTCCCCTTCCACTCCCTCGCCTTCCCCTTCCACTCTTCCCTCTCCATCCCCGTCCCTTCCCCTTCCTCTTTCCCTTCCCTTCCCTCTCCCTTTCCTTCTCCCTTCCCTCCCTTCCGTCCTTCTTTCTTCTTTGTTATTTTTATTTATTTATTCATAATATTTAAGGTAAGTTGGAATTTATTCTTCATCCATTCATAATTCTTCCTTCTGCTTTCAGTCATTCACATTTCGTTTATTTCTATATTTATTTACTCACAATAGTCGATTTATAACATGCGTCTGCGACTTCATTCCACCGTATTTATATTATTATTATCATATTTCCCCCAGTTGTTTCCTACTTTTTCAGAAATTTTCTCTTCTTCTTCCTTATTCAGTTTTTCTGTTCTGCAGGGATTCCTTTTGCATATTTTAATGCACGCTTGAATTCCCCATTCCCCTCGTTTCATTCCCCCTTCCCTCCCCTTCACCTTCCTCCCTCCTCCTCCCCGGCTCCCCATCGCCATCCTTCCCTCATCTCTCCCTCCCCAATCCCCTCCCAGTCCCCTCCCTATTCCCTCCCCGTCCCATTCCCTCCCTCATTCCCTCACCCATCCCCTCACCCATTCTCCTCCCCATTCCCCATCCCCTTTCCCCTTCCCCATTCCCTTTCCCCATTCCCCTCCCAACTCCCCTCCCATTCCCAGCTTCCCCTTCCTCTCCCCATTCCCCTCCCCCATTCCCCTCCCCATTCCTTCCTCTCCCACTTCCCCTCCCCATCCCCTCCCCCATTCCCTTCCACCCATTCCCTCCCAATTCCCCCTCCCCCATTCCCCTCTCCTCCCCTTCCTCTCCCTCCCCATTCCCTCCCGCCTTCCCCCATTCCTACTCCCCCCATTTCTTTTCCCCATTCCTCATTCCCCTTCCCCCTTCCCCCTCCCCATTCCCCTTCCTCCCCCACTGTTCCCCTTCCCTTTTTCCCCCTCTATTACCGCCCTCTCCGTCTCACCCTCCCCTTCCCATCCCTCCCCTCCCCATCCCCCTCCCATCCCTCCTCTCCTTAATAATACTTGTTATAGTAATTGCAATATTGATATAATTTAAGGATAATAACTCAATGCATTAAGCATTTGCCGAACATAGCTTTCGAACATTTTTTGTGGACCTATACAGAACAAGAAAGAACTGATGCTGAGATTTTTTCTCCCCGGCTCCCATCCGCCATTCCCTTTCCCCCTCCCCATCCCCCCAGTCCTCCCCTCCCCCTCCCCATCCCAGACAACATTCACACTATTGGCCCATAGATAAGCCCATTTGAAATTTTATTGGCCCGATATTGGCTTACACTATGGAACCAATATTATTTGCTCATGGGCCCAAGCTGGCCAATATTGGCATTTTGCCAATATTGGGCCTACCTTGGCCAAATATTGTGATCATCATTGGACCAATATGATGCTCTCATTGGCCGCAATAGGGCATTTGTCCATAATTGGGCCTAAAATTATTTTCTGCTGGGAAATTAATGGCAACACACCTTAATCCATTAAATATGCGCACTAATTAGCACTTAAATTAAAATGGCATTCACTACCATATATAGGACTGGACCCCCTCCCTCTTAATACAGGGAAAGTGTTTGCAACTACTATTTACAAATAGGTTGTGAAGGGAAGTTATGCAAACATGTGTGAACATGGATAATTAACCTTTCCCGACAATGTCTCTATGGGTGTCAAGTATATCGCAGTTTGAGTTAAATGTGGTTGTGTTTACATTGCTTCCCTAATCAAACTATCTTGAAATGATCAACCAAACGCATCATACTAATTAGATTAGTGATGAAACAAAGTTGCCATGTTATCACTTCAGAAAAATAGAATCGTCAAAAAAACCTAACTTTGCTGAAAAAAATGAGAAGGTCTTATTTTTTGAGACCACGCCCACACTTCAAAACATTCGACCAATGTTTGAGTGCCATGGAAAACCAATAATTGCTCCAATCTATGTCAACAAATAATGCCATGCTAATATTTGCCAATGGGGAACCAATATTTGCTCGATATTGGTCGACAAGCTAATGCCAATGCGAATTTTGCCAATGGGAAAACCCCTTAGTGTTGATATGGTCGACAAGCTAATGCCAATGCTAATTGCCAATGGGAAAACCCATATGTCTTCGATATTGGTCGACAAGCTAATTCCAATGCTAATATTGCCAATGGTGGAACCCCATATTGGCTCGATATTGGTCGACAAGCTATGCCAAATTCTAATTTTGCCATGGGAACACCCATATTGGGCTCGATATTGGGGTTCCCCCGACAATCTATGCCAATGCTAATTGCCATTGGAAACCCATAATGGCTCGATATTGGTCGACAGGCTATATGCCAATGCCAATTGCTTACTATTACCATTGGGGAACCCATATTGGCTCGATTTGGTCGACAAGCTAAGGCCAATCCAAATTGCCAATGGAAAACCCATATTGGCTCGATATTGGTCGACAAGCTATGCCAATTGCCAATATTGCATGGAACCAATATTGGGCAATAGATATGATGCTGGATTCCACTTCCTCCCTCATTCCCCTCCCCCATTCTTCTCCCCATTCCCTTCCCATTCCCCCTCACCCTTCCTCCCAATTTCCCTCCCCCATTCCCCTCCCCAATTTCCTCTCCCCATTCCCTCCCCACATTCCGCTCCCCTCCCTTCCCCATTCCCTTCCCTTCCCCTATTTCCCCATTCCCCTTCCACCTTTTCCATTCCCTTCTCCATCCCCTTCCCCCATTCCCCATCCCCTTCGTCCTCTCCGCTCCCCTCCCCGTCCTTCCCTTTGCTTCCCTTCCCTCCCCTCCCCTTCCCTCCCCTCCCTTCCCCCTCCCTCCCCATTCCCTCCCTTCCCCCTCCCTATTCCCCTCCTCCCATCCCTCCCTCTTCCTTAAATAATTACTTATTATAGTATATTGCAATATTATTATATTAATAATAATAACTCATGCATTAAGCAAATTTGCCGAACATAGCTCGAACATTTTTTGTGGACCTATACATGAACCAATAAAGAACTGATGCTGGCTTTTATTTTCCCCCATTCCTCCCCGGCCTCCCATCGGCCAATTTCCCCCTCCCCCAATCCCCCTCCCCATTCCCCTCCCCCCTTCCCCTCACCACTCCCCCTCCCCATCTCCCCTTCCCCCTCCCCCATTCCCCTCCCCCATTCCCTTCCCCTTCCCTTCCCATTCCCGTTCCCCCCCCCTTCCCCTTCCCCGTTCCCCTCCCATCTCTCCCCCATTCCCCTGCCCCATTTTCGCTCCCCCTTGCCCCGTCACCTCTCCTCTCGCCCTTCCCCCTCCCCATTCCCCTCCCTCTCCCGATCCTTATCCCCCTTCCCCCCTCCCCTCCTTCCCCCTCCCCTCCCCTCACTTGGCCCATTCCCCCCTCCCCTCCCCCCTCGTCCTTAAAATAATTATTTAGTATATTGCAATATTATTAATTTTTTAATAAATAATACCTCAATACATTAAGCATTTGCCGAACTTTTTTTGGTGGACTTATACATGAAGAATACGAACTGATGCTGAGATTTTTATTTCTCCCCGTCCCATCGCCTTTTTCCTCCTCCCCAAGCCCACTCCCCTTCGCCCCCTTCCCCTCCCTCATTCCCTCCCCCCATTCCCTCCCCATTCCGCTCCCCATTCCCTTCCCCATTCGCCCTTCCCCCTTCCCTTTTCCCCATTCCCATCCCCTTCCCCATTCCACCCCTTCTCCCCATTTCCCCCTCCCCATTCCCCATTCCCATGTCCCCTCCCCATTCCCCCCTCCCCCATTGCTCTCTCCCCATTCCCCTCCTCCATTCTTCTCCCCATTCCCTTCCCCATTCCCTTTCCCCTTCCCCCTTCACTCCTCTCTCCTCTCCTCTCCATCTCTCTCCCTCTCCTCTCCCCTCGAGCCCCCTCCGCCTCCCCGTCCCCCCCTCTCGCGCCTCCCCTCCCCTCCTCTCCTCTCCCCTCCTCTCCTCCCCTCCCCTCCCCATCCACCCCTCCTCCACACCACCTCCTCCCGCTCCTCGCTTCTTTGTCCCTTTCCTTCCCCTCCCCTCCTCCTTCACGCCTCTCCTCCCCCTTCCCCCTCCCTCCCCCTTCCCTCATCCCCTTCCCCCTCGCGGCCCTCGCCCCTCCCCCCCCCTCTCACACTCCCCCCATCCGTTCTCCTTAATAATACTTATTATAGTATTTTGCACTATTATTATATTGAATACATAACCAATGCATTAAGCACTTTTTGTGGACCTATACATGAAACAATAACGAAATGATGCTGAGATTTATTTCTCTCCCCATCTCCCATCGCCATTCCCCCTCTCCATTCCCTCCCCTCCCCTTCCCCATTCCCCTCCCCCCCCAATCCTCTCCCCCATTCCCCCTTCCCCATCTCCACCTCTCCTCTCCCCCCTCACCTCCCCTCCCCATTCCCCTCCATTCCCCATTCCCCCTCCCCTCCCTCACTCTCCTTAATAATACTTATTATAGTATATTGCAATAATATTAAACTTAAAAAAAAAAAAAAAACCCTTAAGCAAGTTGCCGAACATAGCTCGAACCTTTTTTTGTGGCCTATACAAAAAAAAACTATACATGAAAAATAAAGAAATGATCTGAGATTTTATTTCTCCCCGGCTCCCATTCGCCATTCCCTCCCCATCCCCTCCCCATTCCATTCCCTTCCCATTCCCCTTCCCCACCCCCTTCCCCAATCCCCTTTCCCCCATTCCCTCCCCATTCCCCTTCCACACTTCCCCTCCCTCATTCCCCCTCCCCCCAATCCTCTCCCCATTCCCCCCACTCCCCCTCCCCCTTCCTCTCCCATTCACCCTCCCCCATCTCCTCTCCCCTCCCCCCTCCCTTCTTTTCTCCTTCCGCTTCCTCCCCATTCCCCCTCCCCTCCCCCTTCCCCTCCCCTCCTCCCGCTCCTTAATAACACTTATTATAGTAGTTTGGCAATAATATTAATTTAATAATAATACTCAACTCAATGCATTAAGCAATTTGGCGAACATAGCTCGAACTTTTTTGTGGACCTATACATGAAACAATAAAGAAATGATGCTGATATTTATTTCTCAAAGTTTGCCACTTTTTGCATAAGTCCTTGAAAAAAGCAAAATCATATTGAAAAAAAGCTGTGTGTAACGTGTGGCATTCAGTCGAACTTGACCGAATGCGACTGTGACAAGATACGCGCATATAGATGGACATATCGATCGATGTTGTATAACACTACTAGTATGTGATTCGTTGCCAGGGTAACTAACTCGCAAAGTCCAAAGAAGGGTATGTGGTCGTCCTGTCGTCCACTGTTGTCATCCGGTTGCCAAGTCGAATCTTATTGGGTAAAAAATATGATCTGTCAATTGGCAGGTTGATTGACATTTTGGGCGTTGGTTTTCAACGCAAGATTCTCCATGCGGAAGGACCTCGCGCTTCGCGCTCGGTGGCTAAGTCACAGGGGGGGCAGGACACAGGGAGGAACGAGGTCCTTCGGATGGACTAGGTCTGCAGGGACCCCTGTACAAATTGAATGGCGTCCCCTTGATTGCAGTGATTGCTGTTTCTGATCAAGTTGCCCTGTTTCACTGTAGTAAAAATTAATAGAACCACTTGCAATCTTGTGCCGGGAATTTGCATGTGGAAATTCTGGTATTGTTATACAGTTTACATCTTATATGCTCCTCACCCTTAGCTCAATTCAGTGTTTCCTACACATCTGGTTGTCTGCTCTAACCTGGCTCAACACACTTCCTAAGCTTTTCCTATAACTCATCATGAACTGGAAGTAACAAACCATTCTCCTTGACCTTTGACATCTCTGACTGGGATGTCTGAACTCCGAAAGGGCTTATAGGCAGTCTGATAATTACAATTATCCCAGATGGTGGCTGCCAGGCTCATAGCAACTCACCCAAAATATCAAAGAATTTACGCAATACGAGGTGTAAAACCACAAAAAAACAAACCAATTTGGGTGGGTTCAGTCATGCAATTTTCCCCATGACCCCATACAATCCTCGCCCTCGTCCATTAATTCCTACCAAAAAAATCAGAAATACCCTTACAGTGGGATTGATTCTTCGAGCTCCAATGGTTTTTTTGGGATAAAGAAACATACCTTGACAAGATAAAAATTCATAATTTTTTGTCCAGATTAGCTTTAAGTTAAACCAATGGCGATGTCTAAAATTGGGATTTCTTGGCTGCCCTCCCCTGAATTATCCCTGAATTTCAAGTAATTGAGGCAAATTCACTTTTTTACCTTATTAGTTTTAGGTGCAATGTTATCCATTCATGGTGATATTTTAGGATATTATAATTTGTAGAATATTTCCTGTTGCTTTTGAAATTGTCTTAAGACATGGGCCAGTACTTTTTTGATCCAAGTAGATTTTATTAGGAATAAAGTCTTTCACTCTTACAGCTTCTTGCCTGTACAAGAATTTCTCTTCTCATCGAAGAACTAATGACTTTTTATGTATTTTTTTAATTAGGAAAACACAAGTTGTCCTATGGCTATGGAGGCACAGGCTTTAAGGCAAGCTGGGACTGTGGTTTTGAAAAATATGGAGAAACTTTTGGAAAGGGAGATGTTATTACATCTTATCTGGTAAGATTTTCCTTTTCAAGAAATTGTTGGTTCTGTGCAAAAATGTAGTGTGCATTAAAATCTTCATGGTGCACAATACACACCTTTAAAATCTGGGATTTACCGTGTTGTTCCTAATAAACGCCCCTGCTCTAATAAACACCCCCTACGATTTTTTGATAAAACAATTCAAGAAAATGAGTTAAGTTTACCTAAATCACATGATTTAATGGCCGGGACTGTCGTAATCCGTATCATAATCGCTGTTGTCATGAATGCTTTCTGCTTATGATCCATCACAAATGGTAACTGGCTGCCCAAGCCCATTATAACTAAATCTTACAGCACGGAAAAATGCACTTTCTTGTTGATTTCGGCAGACGACCCTTAGATATCCAAGAACAATCGTCAGGCATGGTTTGTTCAAAAGTTTATACCGTCGCAAAGATCGGGCACGGACATGTTTTTTGTCAAGATTTCCAAAATGGCTTCCAAAATAGCATGGGCTATAGCATGTTCATAGTTGCTATGACGAGTTTGATGTATTTCCAGTAGTAGTGCACAGTTGTAATAGTTTAATTGGTATGGAACTTTGATCTTGGTAGGTGCGAAAACAGCGTCCGCCTGATCGTTCGTTTGTATTATTGGTAGTCAGCAAAAATAAGCATGTTCATGCCCATTCTAACAGGAAACAGTCCAGAGGCCTTGGGTTGTCCTGCATCAAGGGTAAACTGTGTAAGGTGATTTTTGCAGGGATTTTTGACTGTAATAAATGCCCCCCCCCCCTTTGAAAAAATCACCACCCCAGGGCGTTTATTAGGATTTCAAGTCAACCACATGCAGTTTATGTTAGCCCTTCAATTTCAGTAATACCGTACTGACCCGAGTATAGTGCCACCCCTTTTTAAGGTGGGTCCCATAGATGGCTCAAGAGTGATTAAATTGGAATGAAAAATTATTTTTGTCAAAAGATGGTTATGATAAAACAAATGAAAACCAATGATATATGTTTTTGTCTAACAATTGCATGACCCATGATGGTTTTAGCTGTCAGATATGTAAAAATCACAAAATAACAGTATTTTTCATATTTTTACATTTTGAATTTTTATTTCCAAACCCTACATCCTATTTCCATTTTCTTTGCAGATTATGAAAGCTGGTGTACCTTTACATGATTTCCCTGCTGCGGGTATTGTAAAAATGTTCATAACTCAAGATTGCGGTTTTTGTTAAAATTTGTTAAAATCATGGTTTTTAGGAAAAATGTCCATATCTTAAATTATGAATATTTCTATAATACCCGCAGCAGGGAAATCATGTAAAAGTACATCAGCTTTCATAATCTGCAAAGAAAATAGAAATAGGATGTAGGGTTTTCAAATAAAAATTAAAATGTAAAAATACGTAATGCGATCCAGCAAAATGAGTCTGAAGTCGGTCAGATTCAATATCTACTTCTCCATGTAACTGTATGCACCATTTAAAAAGCTACATTTTGCTGAAATCCCCATTGAAATTGACCAATTACTTCCAAAGATATGATCAGTTGAAGGGTGGCCAAAACAATAGGAAACAAAAGACATTTTCTCCTTTGTTTGGCTATATCTCAAAATCAATATTTGCGACTTCCGACTCATTTTGCTTGATCACATCACATATGAAAAAACACTGGATTTTGTGATTTTTTCATATCTGACAGCTAAAACCATCATGAATCATGTGATTGTTCAACAAATGCCCATATCATTGATTTTCATTTGTTTTATTATAACCATCTATTGACAAAAGTTATTTTTCATTACTATTTAATCACTCTTGAGCCAGCTATGGGACCCCCCCCCCCAAGAAAATATCTTGAAATTTCCCCGCAGCAGGGAAATCATGTAAAAGTACATCAGCTTTCATAATCTGCAAAGAAAATAGAAATAGGATGTAGGGTTTTCAAATAAAAATTAAAATGTAAAAATACGTAATGCGATCCAGCAAAATGAGTCTGAAGTCGGTCAGATTCAATATCTACTTCTCCATGTAACTGTATGCACCATTTAAAAAGCTACATTTTGCTGAAATCCCCATTGAAATTGACCAATTACTTCCAAAGATATGATCAGTTGAAGGGTGGCCAAAACAATAGGAAACAAAAGACATTTTCTCCTTTGTTTGGCTATATCTCAAAATCAATATTTGCGACTTCCGACTCATTTTGCTTGATCACATCACATATGAAAAAACACTGGATTTTGTGATTTTTTCATATCTGACAGCTAAAACCATCATGAATCATGTGATTGTTCAACAAATGCCCATATCATTGATTTTCATTTGTTTTATTATAACCATCTATTGACAAAAGTTATTTTTCATTACTATTTAATCACTCTTGAGCCAGCTATGGGACACCCCCCCCCCCCAAGAAAATATCTTGAAATTTGGGGGCGGGATAATGCCCGAATCTTGCCCGAAGTCGGAGTTGAAAATATCTTGGCCTACTTACCATACAGCCACTTCATGACGCCCGCCGAATTTGGAATACTTGAAAATGATGTTTTTCGATAGTACGTAGTTTTCACCCCATTCCGAAGTGGATTTCATCTTTTGTGATGTACTAGCCACGTATCAATGACTATAATGTAACTCCAGTGATTTTGTTCCAAAGAAGAACAAAATAGTCGCGAGAACTGAACCAATTTGCCACCTGATATATGGAGGCAGCCATATTTGATTTAGTGACCTCTATGACCTCCCAACCTAAATATTTTTATTCAGAGTATTGTGGATATCATACTCCGAAATCTGCTGTGAAATATCTTTGAACTATTGGGCAGGCTCCAAAATAACCTAAGGCACCTAAGGCAATTTGCCTTGGGTGCCCCTACCATATGCCTTGGGTGCCCTAAAAAATTGCTTTTCTTTAACATGTAATGTCTCGGTGCCCTTTTAAAATTGGGCAAAATTGCCTTGCCCGCCCTAATTCTTATTTTGGAGCCTGATTGGGAATTTTAACTTTTTAAGCATTTGAATGCTGTATTTTAGAAATGTCATGATGGAAAACAAGGAAAGTGAAAAAATTGGGAAATCATGCTGCCCTGATTAGGCACCCTCTGACCCTTGTTCAAAAATGTTTCTAGTTTCAGAAGATAAATCACCAAAAAACTATTTTCAATACTTTGTTGGTCCCCCGCTAGCCGTCCGTGCGTGCGTGCGTGTGTGTGTGTGTGTGTGTGTGTGTGCGTCCCTCACAATATCTTGGAACTAAGCAAGTGTGGAAGTCCATCTTCGCAACATAGATGTATCTCAAGTAGGCGTTGGGTGGGATAGAAAGTGGGTCATGTGGCAAGGGTCAAAGGTCAATGTGATCACAAATAAGGGAAAATATGGGCAAAATAGGGCTAAATCGTTATAATAAACGTTGTCAACACGATATCTTTTGATTGGAGCAAGTACGGGTGTCCATCTTCGCACCATAGATGTCAATGAAGTAGGCTGCGGATGAGTTCGGAGGAGGGTCATGTGGCATTGGTCAAAGGTCAAATGGGGTCAACAATAGGCAAAAATGGAGTTAAATTGCTATAAACCTTATCTGATGTGGGTGTGGTCAACATTCAGTGCCAAAATTTTTGAAGGTCTTTGAAGGTCATGTGGGGTCATTCAAGGTCAAATCACTAAAAATGTGGTAGGAGGATGAAAATTGGTGGGTGTGGTCACATTCAGTACCAAAAATTGAAGGTCATTTCAAGGTCATGCGAGGTCATCTGAGGTCAACTCAATAAATATGTGGTAGGGGTGAAAATTGGTGGGTGTGGTCAACATTCAGTACCAAAAATTGAAGGTCATTTCAAGGTCATGAGGGGGTCATCCAAGGTCAAATCACTAAATATGTGATAGAAGGATGAAACTTGGTGGGTGTGCCAAAAAATTGATGGTCAATTTCAAGGTCATGCAGGGTCATTCAAAGTCAAATCCTTGCACATTGTTGTATGGTCATGAAACCCAGTGAATGTGGTCAACATCAATGCCAAAATTTTGGAAGGTTATGTGGGGGTCATTCAAGGTCAAATCACTAAAAATGTGGTAGGAGGATGAAAATTGGTGGGTGTGGTCAACATTCAGTGCCAAAAATTTTGAAGGTCATGTCAATGGAAGAGCCTCAGTGGTTCAAGAACCACTTATTTCCATCACAATCTTCCCTGAGATCTTAAAATTGTTGCTTCTTGTTCTTTGGCATGGGCGGGGGACCTTTGTGGTTCGAGAACCGCCTTGTTATTTTTTTTATACTTAAATATGGAAAAAGAGTGAATAATATTGTAGAATCCTGTCTGAGTGAAATAGAAAGCCTTGAGAATGTTCAACCAGAAACAGTGTCTTCTGCTGAATCTTTTACACTTTGCCGTGTTCTACTCTGAAACTGTACATTTTTCACAAACTTACAAAGACTCCAGACATTATTAGAAACATTCTTAAGATGGAATATAAAATTAAAAGTGGATTTTGGTATTGGAAAGCTAGGGAAGAGCAGTATATCCATCCAGGTGTTCAGTTCAAACCATTATGAGTCTAACATCTTTACATCTTCGCAACATAGATGTATCTCAAGTAGGCGTTGGGTGGGATAGAAAGTGGGTCATGTGGCAAGGGTCAAAGGTCAAATGTGGTCAAAAATAGGGTCAAATATGGGCAAAATAGGGCTAAATCGTTATAATAAACGTTGTCAACACGATATCTTTTGATTGGAGCAAGTACGGGTGTCCATCTTCGCACCATAGATGTCAATGAAGTAGGCTGCGGATGAGTTCGGAGGAGGGTCATGTGGCATTGGTCAAAGGTCAAATGGGGTCAACAATAGGCAAAAATGGAGTTAAATTGCTATAAACCTTATCTGATGTGGGTGTGGTCAACATTCAGTGCCAAAATTTTTTGAAGGTCTTTGAAGGTCATGTGGGGTCATTCAAGGTCAAATCACTAAAATGTGGTAGGAGGATGAAAATTGGTGGGTGTGGTCAACATTCAGTACCAAAAAATATGAAGGGCATTTCAAGTAATGCGAGGTCATCTGAGGTCAACTCAATAAATATGTGGTAGGGGTGAAAATTGGTGGGTGTGGTCAACATTCTGTACCAAACTTTGAAGTTCATTTCAAGGTCATGAGGGGTCATCCAAGGTCAAATCACTAAATATGTGATAGAAGGATGAAACTTGGTGGGGAAGAGCAGTATATCCATCCAGGTGTTCAGTTTAACCCATTCTGAGTCTAACATCTTTTCATCCAAGATTTAGAAAGATAAAAGTACTTTGAAATGGAAATGCTCATAAAAATATAATTCATAATATTATTAACAAGAGTTGAAGTGTATGAAGTTCATTATCACAAATATATTGTGACATCTTTGAATTCATGACTTCTATTTTGTGTAATTTGAGAAAAAAAATAGTAAAACTAGTTGGAATCCCTCATGAGTAATTTGACAACTTACCGTCACATCAGAGTCCATGGAAGAGTCTTAACCAAAGTAATATAGAACTGTCATAAAATGAATCTGTCTATTTTATTTTCAACAGGATTTTTCAGGGCAAACACCAATTAGTTCTTTTGCCAAAAATGGTGAAGACCTTGGAGAAGCTTATTCCATTAAAGGAGACAATATACAAGAGGAGGCTTGGTATCCACACATGTTCCTGAAGAATGCAGCCATTGAAATCAACCTAGGACAAAAGATGTAATCATCTGATATGATCTAATGGACAATTTCATATTATTCTGCCCTTCTGAAAAGTGCATCTCGATTAAGGTCCATGGTCCAATCGCTGACAGCCTCGTCCCCAGGGACCCCAGATTTTACTGGAAGTGGTCAAAATTTTAATATCAGAAGCTACTATTTTTCTCATTTATCCTGCGAAATCTTAGGGCTAACAAATGTTGTTGGTTTGGATTTATGAGCAAAAATATGCCCCATTTTGGTCGACCAATATTAATTTTACTCAATACTCTGTGGGGATTACAAAATTATGTTTTTAGCTCTCACTTCAAAACGGGTTGAAATATTGGCACGAAACTATACAGATGGGATTTTGGGTGAAGGCCATTCTATCAAGATGAACAATTATAGACTTAAATTGGGTCATCCCCTCTTACTTTCTGACTCTGAAAAAAAAATCTTTTCAAAAGGACTCATATTGACCAAGTTATGGCCGATTGAAATTTTTTTCCACTTTTTCATTTTATCCACAGATGTTACTGTTTTAGTTGGCTTTAGATAACACGCATTCTCCAAGCACATTTTTTTTGTTTATGGTTTCTATTGTTCTTGCGACAAAAGTCAGTTCTGATAATGAAGAGGTTAGTTTCAATTATTAGAAATTCCAAGATCTGTCCTCATTCTTCTTTTTTTACTGAATGCTCTGCCCTGATCAACTTAGCTGCCTCTAAGACGCATGCAGGCATCGGTTATTTTATTGTGAAGTTCTGGCAAGTTTGCTGTGGTTCTTGTGCATTTACACTTCACTTTTTAATGTTCCCCATAGGGCGAGTCTAACAGAGTCAAATCTGGGGATCTCGGCGGCCACTCGACGACATGTCCCATTCAAACAACATGGTTTGGGAAGTTCTTTCACAACAAATTCCTGACTGCGACGGTTTCTCCGATGACATGTTGAAATGGAAAGAGAGCACAAGCCTGCATCAGTTCTATAGAGGCAGCCAAATGGTGGGGGGGGGGGGGCAGAGCAGTGCAGTAAAGAAGAATGAGGTAAGATCTTGGAATTTCTAATAATTGAAACTAACCTTTCGTGTCAGAACTAACCTTTATTGCAAGAACAAAAGAAAACATAAACAATAGATGGAGAATGTGTATTGTTTAAAGACGACAACTAAAACAGTAACAACCTTTGGATAAAATGAAAAAGTGGTACAAATTTTCAATCGGCTATAACTCGGTCATATGTGGTCCTTTTGGGGAGATTTTGTTTTTTGTGGGAAAACCTAAGAAATGCACTTTTCAGATGTGTATTAATTTGTATGGTTTACTTTGCATCCCCCTGGCTTGAAAAGCAAAGGGGGATATTGCGAGGGTGCGCATGTCTATAGTGTTGTGTGTGGGTTCCAGTTTGGTTAGTTTTGGTTAGTTTTCGTTTTTTGTGTCTCCTTCAAAAAAAACATTTAAAGTCCGATTTAAACCAGACTTAGGGTTAAGGTGAAATAGGGATCCTTCATATGTGGATGATGACTAAGGTCAAAGGTCATGGACCAAGGATAAAGGTCATCGCAAGAGGTCATGTTCCAGTTCCAGTTTTGTTAGGTTTTGGTTAGGTTTTCGTTTTTCGTGCCTCCTTTGAAAGTTCAAGTCCGATTTAAACCAGACTTGGGTTAAGGTGAAATAGGGATCCTTCATATGTGGATGGTATCAAAGGTCGGGGCCAGGTCAAAGGTCATCTGAGGTCATGTTCCGGTGGTCGGAGGATGTCGCAAGCTTAACTTGTAGTATTTTTCTCTTTGATGAATTAGAGGGTTCAATCAAGGGTTCTTTTTTTTGAGGAGGAGACAGTAATTTTAATAGATTGAATATCTTTGAAAATTTAGTTAAAAAATTCAAACTGAATGTGACAGGAGCTAGGAGAAGATTTTGTTGAGGATACGAATCTCTCAAATTGCACTGGATTGGTTGAAGACCACCTACCAGAACGTTTCAAAGGTTTGGTGGACAAAAAAGTACAAAAGAAAACCGCAAACATTGTTTTGAACTTGCCAGCCTATCCTAATCATACCTGTGGAAATATGTTTTGATTTCTGTTGTGCACGACCAGGAAGAAATACTAAAATAATTCATGTCTTATACATTACTTATACATACAATTCGGCTTGTTCATTCAGGTGTAATCTGCAATTTCCAAATATGCCAAAAAAAAAACCCCCGGTTTGAAAAAACAATTGAGGTGCTTCTTTCTGGAATGGCCTCATGTCTCTTGTAAGTTTTCGTTTTAAAGGAGATCAGTCAGTAGCATCGTATAGCTGAAGGTATGAACCTTTCCCATGTAGGGTGCAAATGGACCTAGGCAATAAAATCAATATGTTGGTAATGCATGATACTCCCTAGCATTCTCAATTATAATGGGGTTTATGTAATTTCCGTATAGGCTTGATTGATTTCTTTCATCCAGGTCTTATATACCAAGGAGACTTAGGTGGCTCAATGATGATTAATGGTTGTGTATGTCCAGGGCCGCCGAGAGAAATTGCGGGCCCGGGGTGAACATTGGAGTTACGGGCCCCTTTTACCAACTTCGTTTTCTAGAACCTCATGGGGGGGAGTTGAAGTTGCAGCGAAGCGGCCACAACGCGGCGCGGGGTGTGCATGGGAGCTGTATAATGTAGTTGATCGATGCAACTTATGGGTGTTTTTGTTTGAATTATTCATATTCTGTTTATGAGTTTATGGAGACAGCCCAGGGGGTGCGGTGCGGGAGGGGGGTGTCCCCCTTAGCTCCCGCGCGAAGCGCGCTGAAGCCTTGCAATGTTCACTTTCCAAAACACATTTTCTCATGAAAATTTGATAGAAACAAATTGAAATTTGTGTTTCACTTTTTAATGATAGAGGTATGATAAACGGTTTTAAAAAGTAAAACATAGCTGATGTCAAATAATAATATAACAAGTATTCATGGAGAGTTCATATATTCAAGCGGCCCGGGGTGGGTGCAGGCACGAAGCGCGAAACCCTTGCAATGTTCACTTTCCAAGACACATTTTCTCATGTATATTTGATAGAGGCAATTTGAAATTGGTATATAGTCCACTTTATAATTCATGGCCAACCGTTTTATAAAACAAAATCTTAATTGTTTTGTGCAATTTCTCCAACCAAGAGAGGCCCTGCATTCAATTTATTAACCGTGCGTAGTGCGAAAAAAAATGGAAATTTTGTGGGTTACAGAGTATTTTCTCAACGCAAGTAGGTATCATTGTCGCAGGAGGGGGAAACAGGCCCCCTCTATCCGCCAATGCTCTCTTTCTCGCTCTCTCTCTCTCCATCCCCATCTCACACTTTCTCTCCCTCTCTGACCTTTGTCACAACTGCAAGGGCTGAACTTTTATTTTTTTACAGGACCCTAGGACCCCGGGCGGGCCCCCTAGGACCCCGGGGCCCGGGGTCAATTACCCCCTTTGACCCCCCTCTCAGCGGTACTGTGTATGTCCACCCCAGGTCCAATTGCACAAAAACCGGGGGAGCTAGAGTACTGACGCCATAACATACTGGGGCAGGTGGGGCCCATTTCCCCCAGACAGGTCTGAGCGGGAAATTTTAGCTCAACCTATATATAGCGGGATAGCGTGGGCTAATGAAAAAAGTGGAAAGAAAATTAAGAGAGGGAAGAAGCAAGAGGGAAGGGAAAGATGGAGGGAAGGTGAAACAGTGTAGGGAAGTGGATTGTGCATTGTGCAATGAAGACGCTGCAGTCCAAACCCCCTTCAAAAGCTCAACATTTTTTGAACCCATCCCCTGTTACGGAATAAACCACATAAACCGTGTGGTTTATTCCGTTGAGGTTTCCGAATTCATAAGGGTGTCAGAAAGAAGGGTGTCACCTTTTGGAAACACCCCAATTTATGTGTATGGGCCTCTCATACTTCTGTTTTTTGTCTTTGAAATATATTTTGTGTCATTATGTTCATCTAACAGGAACCCAGTTTCCCACCCAAGGAGGGTTTCACCTATATACGGCAGCTACCAGAGCAACACTGTGTTCTAGGCCCACAGCCACCTGCATCTAAGGAAGATTGTGAGGTACAATTTAATCTGATACATTCATTTTATTGGTGAGAAATCATCAGCCTTCTGTTGAAAGATTTTACCCCTAGTAGATGGGGGAGGACACTAAAATAGTGATGGGTACAATGTCCAATGCACATCTCTTGAGACTATGACAGTTGTTTACACCAATTCAAGCATACCCCATTTCTTAAAATTCTCAAGAGAATTTTAAAAATTAGATCCAAAGATAACCTCACATGCATACACACACGGATGGACATACAGAATTTGGATAAGTATGTGCCTCCTGCAAATCCATGCCGGTGACACAAAAATATGCAAAAATCAATTAAATAAATATACAAGATTTAAAGGAATTAGCAGCGATAATGCGAGAGAATCGAAAAAATGTGGAAATGCATGATTTTAACTTATAAATCAGGGATAAGTGTGTACATTTCCATAAACTGCTTTAATGTAGGAAAAAAAACCAAATAGAGAAAAAATATAAGTATTTAGATAAATAGACATACAGCGACGGTGTCTCAAAATCTGCACTAAACAGCTGATTGTGGTTTACACCACTACAGAATGAACAAAGATCAATGTTTGTGTTTGAGGTCAAACTGTATTGATCATGGTGCACAATATCACTCTGAAAATTTGTGATATTCACCGGGAAAGGCTTTTTGATCTTTAAGTCGTGATTTTGATACGCACGTATAGAAATTACAGAATCAGATGAAAAGTACTGCCTTGTCTTTAATACACGGATTTCAAGCCAACCACTTGCAGGTTATGTTCGCATATCCATGCCAGTAACAAAAATAATAATTTTGATGATTTTTTCGATGTTTTGGATTAGCAAATCGCTGCTAATCCCTTTAAAAGATTACTCATTGGGTGCTCTCTTCATATGTAGGTGCTGATGATGATTGGTTTATCAGGGAGTGGTAAGACAACATGGGTCAGAGACTACTGCAGAAGAAACCCACATAAGAATTACGTTATACTGGGAACAAACCAAATCATGGATAGTATGAGGGTATGTAATATGGGTATTTCCATAACCTGACCAGGTTTACATGATCACCTTCCCATGGCCACTGCAAATTCAACAACTTTTACAGAATTAAAGGTCCATGGCCCGATCGCTAATAGCCTCGTCCCCAGAACCCCAGATTTTACCGAAGTGGTTGAAATTTTGGTATCAGAAGTAATCTACTATTTTTCTCATTTACCCTGTGAAATCTTAGGGCTAAATGATGTTTGGTTTGGGATTTATGAGTGAAAATGTACTCCATTTTGGTTGACCAATATTAGTTTTACACAGTACTCTATGGGGTTTACAAAATCACGTTTTTAGCTCTCACATCAAAACGGATTGAAATATCGGCGCGAAACTTTACAGATGGGTTTTTTGGGTGAAGGCCATTCTATCAAGATGAAAATCTTATATACTTAAATCGGACCATCCCCCTTTAAGTGTTAAAGGTGATTGAATTCATATGCATGTGGTGTGGCCACTATTACAATTCTCAATCTGTTAAAATCTCCTGAAAGTTGCCACAGTATATTTAAGGATTTGTTTTCAGAGGGAAAGGCTTATTTTGCCACCTTGGCAACCAGCTCATATGAAACTAATAATATAAAAATAAATTATCTTGAGCAAAATATTATTTTGCTCACACCTTAAAGGTACAACAAGAGATTTTGATGCATCCAAATATTGTGTCATAATAGTAATTTCATATAGATTAGACACTCAATAAATTTCCTTTCTTGTATTTGCCTACAGAAATGTCTTAAAAAAGAGAAAAGGTGATTTTGATTTGCTTATATTTCAATATAAAACAGACTGAATTTCGTATTTGCTCCTATACGAAATTAGAAATTTCACAATTTTTGTACCAGAGAAACATTTCTCAGGGTAATCCTTTCAGATGGGGATATTTTTGATGGAAAGCTTTACATCACAGCAAAAATCAGTATTTTTGTATTTTTTAGGGACACCTATGTGAAATCACCCGTTGCACCTTTAATCTGTGATTAACACCACCAATGCTAACCAAACCTGGTGGGAAATAAAGACATTGCATAAGAAAAATATCTTAATCATTGAGTTAAAATCAATAAACAATTGCTGAATAAAGTTTGAAAATAGTTATGATCTTGTTAATACATTTTAACAAAAAGAAACATGGTTGCCTTTTGTGAGCCGCAAGCTATAGCTGGCAGGACCACTTTGCAATCCATTGTGCATGTGTATGTATGTGTGTGTGTGTGTGTGGGTGTGTGTGTGTGTGTGTGTGTGTGTGTATGTGTATGAATTTGTGTGTCACTAAAATGTTATTTTTTTTTAAATTGACCTCAATTGAAAAGTTGAAGTTCAATTGGAACCAAACTTGTGTCATAGGTGCACCATGGGATCCCTCATATGTTGATGAG
>JAMKCH010015932.1:0-34571 GCA_023653785.1 Ophioderma brevispina
AACGCGAAGCGTTATGGTTTAAAACTAAACTCCCCAATTTATTTAAAAACAACGGGAAAAGGGCCAAAATTAGCCAAAAATATCGGGAAAAGGTCAATAAAATTAGCAAATTAGTCGAAATCAAGCTTTAAATAGAAACAAATAAGCTAGAAATTCTATAGAACAAATCAAGCTCAGTATAAATTAAACTCGAACATGTGGTTTTTTAAAACAAATTTATTGAGGAAAACAACGGGAAATGCCAAAATCGTAAAACAAAAAACTACAATTTAAATCAAATGTCATAGTTTTTATCATGTTCATATTTAACTTGAAATAATTATAATTGTTCCTTTTCACAACGGTGATACAACCCAGGTAGGCCTACAGCTTCGCGCTGTCGCCGTTGCTGGGGTTTTAAAAAAGGTTTGGCTTCGCGCTGTCGCCATGCATGGGTTTTTAAAAAGGTTTGGCTTACCGCGGCGGAATGGAATATAATGTGGTAGGGTATTCTAAGTTTAGCCTTTTAGTTTTGTTATTTTTAGTTTGTTTTAGTTGGCCAAAAAAAAGAATGTGATACAGGGAATTCTATCGCGTTTTGAGCCCCTCTTTTTCACTTTGCGGCCTTGTTTTTCAGATTGTTGGTACCGGGGTTATAACAAAACCCCGGTCAGTGTGAGCCCGATCACATTAAAAATGCGAAAATTTTGATTTGACAGCTATATCTTGAGAAAAGGCTTCCTGAATTGTGACCAGACAAACTGTTTTTCGCGTTGTTGGGATATAATGTGGATATAAGCTTCCTGCAAAAATTCACTATATCGGTGAACTTTAAAATTTTCGCTGTGAATACATATCATATTTGACAGCATTTGATGTAAATTTATAAGGGCAGTTTTTATTAAAAGCAAGGAAGACTGAAAAGTCAGTAGCGTTTGTGACCAGTACCCTCTAGACCATGGCGAGTGCAGGTACATTTGTGTAGAGTAGGTCATTGTGCCCGTGTGCAAAAATGTGAAACGAAAAGAGGTTTTACCTTCCTGGTTCCCTATGGCGTTATCAGCTTCGATCTGGAACAGGCTTCCATGTGTTGAAATAGTGCATTTAGCAGGAGAAGTCTGAGATATCAGCGTGGATCGAGCCACTTGACGTCATCGAGTTAGTAACGTGGATGGTGGCGTAACGTTTCGACACACTCAAATCTTGTTTGTTGATTTGGTTTGGTCAATAGCCGATGGTGTGTCGGAGGCTTGGCAATAGCTGTTTGTGGGCCCGACGAAGTGGAAGTGAGCTGGGATGATGCAATTTGATTCACTCGATCGCCCAGTGCGCTAGTAGTAGTACTAGGAGTAGGACGTTTTAGTCTTGTTGTAACCAAAATCCATTGGAAATCCTCTGTTTTGAGCTAGACTTTCTAGGTAAGTTCTCAGTCTTGTTTCAAGGATTTGTTTATAATTTTCGGGATCTGTCTGGTGTAAAACGTATCACACATGCACATTCTTTGAGGAAGCTAGAGCCTTGGATGTTTTGAATAGCCGTAATTGATCTTTCTGCAAATAGTTGAACAAGCAAGTGCAAATACTCAAGTGCCGTGAGTGCGGATTCAGATTGTCAGAAAATAGATTTGTCTGAATGTTTTTTTAGAAATGGTAAGTAAGTAAGCATTTTTCACTGAACAGTATTGAGCCAGAGCCGAGGGTGGGAAGGAGGCGCCACGCCTGAAAGGGGAGCCTGGACAGTGACTGCAGAAGCCTCAGAGAAGTAGTACAGACCTTTACGTCTTTTGTGACATTGTGGTCTTCGGCACTAAAGAGTGGTGATTCGTGACATGTTAAATGCAAAGATTGATCTTAAATGACTCGTCTTAAAATGCCGCAATTTTCAGTATGACTCCGTGTACTACAGAGAACTTTAAGGGAGAGATAGAGAGGGTGGGAGGGGGTAGACATTATAAGAAAGAGGGTAGAGGAGAAGTTCAGAGGAATGGTTAAAACCTAAGGCCGTGGTTAGAGCTGCACTAACCTGTAGATGCCTATGCTCGGGGGTTCTGGTGGAAAAGGGTTACGGGGATGTGCGGCCGAGAAGGGTTGCATTTTCAGACGATTTTGGCATATCGACGGTCCTTTTTCCTTGAAAATTGGCATAGGAAAGGGTTTCATTCTGTTGCAAGGGATTTTCCAAATGGTCAATCAGGTATGAAGAATGTTTACAACCACAAATGTGAAAAATTAGGTGCTGCAGAATGGTTTCAAAATACATTATATTAACATGTTAATTTCTCCTCTCAGCCCTCTGGGCTGCGCCCCCCAAACCTCCACAAAAGCAAGGTATATTTTGGGGGTAGCAAGTTTGTCATTTTTGGTATATTTTCGGGGTAGTGGTGCAAACACCCGGCCGCACACATCCCTACCCAAACCAAAAGTGAGACCCCCCCCCCCCCCCGGGCCTAGCTCTAGTGTGTATGTTACCCCTGCATTTGCACTATTTTGAAGTTTGAGTCCTTCCATATCATTTTATATTTTCCATTTCAAACATGCAATAAGAGTTCTGGTATTTAACAGCGGTTCGCCAGAAGGGAGGTCCGGGGCCCCTGCCCTGACCCCCCCCCCAATATATTGATTTTGTTGGTTGATAGGAGGCCTGTCAGTTCCTTGACTTCAGGTCATGGCACATGCAGGCCAGATTTGCAATGGTGCAGCGTACACGACTACACGTGTGACAGTAAATTTTACAAAATCAGTTTTTTTTTTTTTTTTTTTTTTTTAATTATTAAATTACCATTATGACACCATCTTAAGATGGCCAAAACATAAAAATCCTCATTTTTTTATCAATTATCTTGTGATGCAAAATCTACTAGTACTTACTAAACTATTTTGACAACCTTTTCTCTCCATTTCACCCGGTCAAATTGAAATGTTTTCAGATCAAAAAACTCTCTTTTTCTGTTGAGTAACTGGTCCCTTTGGGAACCGACGATCATAGACAAGCTACATCCCGCCAAGCTGGTACTGACCATTACATTTTTTAGAAACATTTTACGTCTGGAAAGTCAATAATTGTGGTTGATTTCGTAGACATCAGAATTTACTCTAGGACTTGTATTAAAGTGGAGGCAACGGCCAAGCCCAAAGAAAAGAGTGGGGGGGTCGAACCTGCAACCTTACGATTACGAGTCCGATGCCTGACCATTGCAACCACACAATCTCATATTTTTCTCAATCATCCTCAACCAATATCAACACTACTTTAAGAATTGGTACGACACATGTAGTAAGTGCTCAGCCCTAAATATTGCTGACCTCACTGTGTAATTTTGCTGCTGTTATTTAATCTGTGAACAATTTTTGTAAAAAAAATTGAATCTGTTGTTTTTTTTATGTATGCCTCTACAGACTATAAATTTTATTAAAAGGAATTGTACTAGAGGTGCAAGATTACGATTTATACTTGGTCAGGAAACGCTTTTGGTTCGGGATAGGTCAGGTCCCATTCGAAAGTTTGTTGGGAATCTTTGCCACCCATAGGTTTTTCTCTGTGCCCATGTTTGCTTTCTGATGTCACCAAATTTCAATTAGTGCAGATTGTCATCCCTGCTCAAGGTTTTCATTATTCCAGTTGGGCGTTATTCACAAGTTTTTAGAGGATACGCAGGATGATCAAGGGTGCTCAATATAGCCATTGAAAAGTACTTATTTGCTTGCATTGTCTGTATACACTAGTCCACAAAACGCCATTCCTTGAGACCAGCTTAGAACTAATGAAGGTGACCAATAAGTGATTTGCCTGTAAGACTGTAAGGGTAATCATGAATTGAAGGTTGATTTATAGAATTTATTCTGTGTCAGTCTGAAATATATGTCCTCTCAATTTACACCTTTATGGCTTGATCACTGGGCTGTTTTGAAACTCTATAAAGTCTCCTTAGAGCTGGTTTTGTATATCATAAAAGCCGATTTATCATGCTTTTCCTGTTGGAGATACACATCCCTGATTAAAGCCTGGAACCCTGATACATGGATCAATCAAAGGGGTGTTTAGTTAACCATTAACCCCGCCCCACTTTATCTCCTGAAATTTTGAAGAAAATATCTTCCGTTCTCTTTAATCATTTTTCATTTCACATATAAGCACCTCAGTGATCCCACCAGGGCCGGACGCCGGTTATTTGGGGGACTGTGCAGCAGCAGAACTATCAACTTTGTCCTTTTTTTGGCTTGGGAATTTAGGTTCCCAATAAAAGTGTATTGACTTGTCACAATTGCACTACATTTTTGGACCTTTATAAAAAAAATTCTGCATTAATAGAACATTTTGGCAACCTTTGTGAATTTAGGGGGTGCGATCCCCCCCCCCCCCCCACCACCGTACGGTCTCGTAATCACATTTTTACATAGTTTCACATAATTTTGTGGTCGTTAGTTTTCTCCATAAGAAAAATCACTCAATGTGTTGACTGTTGAGTTTCCCTGACAAAGCTAATCCGGACTAGGCCTATTGAATGCGACTAAATCCTAATTTATTCTTCAGCATTGGTTTTTTTGAGGGTCACTACACCACTGTACATGTTGTCTTGTTCCCATCCAAATTTAATATCATTTAGGAGTTTCTGTCTCACCTGCTTTTCACTTCCAAGCAGAGGGTGTATAGAGTTCATCCCCCAATGCACATTTGGGAAATTTCACACCTCACTGTCTGTGCTCTCCCACAAAAATCTCTTCTTACATACAAACATAAAAACCTGACCTTTACACTTCTTTTTAGCCCCAAGTCGCTAGTATGGAATTTTTTAGCCTGATCGTGAAGTATCTTGTCTTTCTTAAAAACCTCTTGAGCACTTTGTGGCTCCCGCCTGCCTTAAAGGGATGGCCCGATTTAAAGATATGAAGTTTTCATCTTAATTGATTGACCTTCACTCAAAACTCCCATCTGTAAAGTTTCGCTCCGATATTTCAATCTTTTTTGATCGAGAGCTAAAAACGTGATTTTGTAAGCCCCAAGAATACCGTGGAAAATTAATATTGGTCGACCAAAATGGGGGCACATTTTCCCCGCTCATATTTCCACACCAAACATCCTTTGGCTCTAAGATTTCACATTCACACATGGTACATGAGAAAAATAGTAGCTTTCTTTCTTCTGATATCAATCAAAATGTTTTTTTGACTGAACCACTTCCTTTAAAATCTATCTGGGGCTTTCTGGGACTAGGCTATTAGCAATCCGGGCCATGGTCCTTTAAGGCAGTAATACACATATGGATCACTTTGTCAACTGTGATTCTGTTTTGTGTCTGTTTTGTTGATGTCTTTTTGTTTTTTCTGTAGTTGTTGATGTCTGTTGTTGTGAAAAAGGGTTTAACATTTTCCTGTAATAAGCCACTAAAAACCTTCAATGGATTTAAAACCAAAATTGGGGTCACAGGTGTCACATGGCATCCCCCATTTGTTGACGAGTCAAAGGTCACATACAAGGTCAGAGGGCCATGTTGAGGTCAGTTGTAAGATAGGCTTAAAATGTAAAATTGACCTGATATGAAACTTTGAAGTTCAATTGGAACCAAACTTGGGTTATGGGTTTATTGCAAAAACCCTATTTGTTTTATGAGGTCCAACTGTTACATATCAATGTCAAAGGTCATGTTATGCTATCATTCACTAACCGCGACGCCAGGCGACAAACAAGCGTTCCTGGACCATGTATTTTTATCCTAATTACTACTGGGACATGTGTTTTAGTACAGTACAGTATAAGGCACTTGCAATGCATCTGATTGATTCAAACACCTCTGACTTTCAAGTTACATGCAACAGGACTAATCACAAGGACGGACTGGTCGCTATTTTAGCAAAACGCGCCAAAACTATTGCAACATTTCAGGACACTTGTCCTGCATCCCATACTCTTTACAGACTCTGTAAATATCAGTTCCGAGTTCCTAGATATAAGAAATACTCCAAAATGCAACCCAAGCGGGTAATTTGCCAATCTTTGTAGAATTTGCCTATCCTTGTTAAGGACAATGGTTACAGGTACTTCAGATGAATCATCTTAGCTACACCAGGATATATGTTTGAAACTGCAAAGGAACTCCCTGATAGTGATTATTTGGGAGCTTCTAAGTGGGGTGTCGCATTCTGGGGGGGGGGGCACCAATAATGTGTTAGCGTTATTTTAGTAGGGGCATCAGGTGTTTGCCACATGCCTCCAGTTTCCCAAGAACGTATTTAGTACATTTGATCATTCAACAACATCTTTTATATTGCAGTGACAAGCTGGATTTATAAAAAAGGACATTGTTATTTACACATTTAGCCAAACCTGTCCGAGTCACATGGTACAGGACTGTGCTGAGTTATCTCTCCCAATTTTCTTTTTTTTTTTTCCCCAACTTTTTATGTTACCACGAGCCTGTTACCGCTAGTCATTCTTCTTTGGCGTTGGGAAATGGAAGTCCCTTAAATTTTCTGCAAGCTCAAGATGGTAACAAAAAGATGACTTGGAAAAGTTTGAAAGACCCCTTCAATTTGAAATTGTTTTCAGGAAAAGAAAAGGAAAAAGTATCAAATTTCTTCAAAACACAACACACAAAGCAAACCAAAACAAACCTGAACTTGGAAGCCCTCAATTTGGAAATTGTGTTCAGAAAAAGTAGCCATTTTCTTTCCAAATGCAACTTGTGACCATATCATGCCATTCAATTAAGCCCTATAGTTAGAATTACAAAAAAAATATTTAAGACTCCATCACATGTACAACTAAAAGCATGTGATGTAGAAAACTCAGAAAGCTTTTAAATGTTCCTGGAGTGAAGCAGCTAGTAAAACTAGCTCTTTGTTAAGTGATTTTTGTCTCATATGGGACTTTCAGGAAGAAACAATGCGATCGTATTTTTATAGTATCATGTATCAGGGCAGATCCAGGTATTTGAAAAACGTCAAATTACCGGGGTACTGGAATGCTGAAACTTGTTCCCCCCCCCCCCACCCCCCCCAAACAGGCTGATTTTGCAATACATGTGTCCAGAATTACCCGGGAGCGCTCGCCCCCCCCCGCCCCCGGCCCTTGATCCGCGCCTGTGTATGGGTTTGGCTAAATTTTTCATTAGTTTACTTTGAGAGTAACACAGTGAGATTACATCACACTTTGTCACAAGAACCACTGGCCTATAAGGCTCCATCACATGTTTTGACCAGTTTTGGGCTAGAAGGGAATTCTTGGGATTCTTTTCTTAGATCACTCCAAGCCTTGCTGTTAATACAAATGGATGATTGAAAACTTCCACACAGCATGTGCTATGGGCCATGTCTATAGAAAGTACAATGAAGGAAGTTGTAGACACACGGTAACACTTGCGTCATACACATATTAACTCTTGTCATCGACGGGGGCGACATCAGGGGGTCTTTTATTAACTTCAGTGATTTTGCCAGTCATAAATGTCCATATTCATCCAGCAAGCCAAGTTTGGGACTTATTTGTGCTTATTAAAATGGGTTCAGTATCACTTGAAAAAAAATGAATCAATAGTTTTTAAAGAAAGGCATGATATAGCATCAAAGTTGCAATATCGTATCAACTAACCACTTTATTTTTGTTGAAGTTTCACTGGAGAACCGTGAAAAGGCTTATTATTAACAAAAGGCTCATAGTGTTAGAAAATAAAGTTTGTAATTCTATTGTGTTGGATTTTACTGTCCACCTTATTGCGAAAAACAAATTACAAACATCTTTTAGAGATATCAAAGCTTCAAAGTAAGAAGGACATAAACCCTTCAGGTGATATAAAATCTCAACTTTTAGATAAATTGCGGGGTGGCAGATGATTTTTTTTTAAGTGAACTATACAATTCATAATAATAAACTTATTTGACTCTGATTTGAGGTTACTAATTAAATGAAATCCAAAAGAAACCCCTAAACATAAGCCAAACACTTCACGGTCATTTCCTCTCCATTGGACCAACACACACAAGCATACAACTACATTCATAAAACTGAGATGCAAAGAGAAATGGTTCCATGCTGGAGTTAACACCGTCAAAAATACTCCTTACAGAAACTGAATTAGGATAGAGCTGAAATGTTGAATAATGTTGTGCTTGTTCCTCGGACTTCCAAGTTTCCCGGTCATTGCTTCTGGTAAACATGTTACATTAAGCAAGTCCGGAATGAAATTATTACATGACCTATATCTCTGAATTGTCTACACTGGCCCCCCCCCGCCCCTCCATATGCCGGGCTTGCAAGCTGGTGTAAACCGGTTGCTGGATGGCAAATGATTCGGCTAAAGTTATGTCTGCATGTGATTGTCGATTAGCCGGGTGTGTTGGAGTTGTGTGTGGCTATAGTTTGGCTAATATAATGTCATGGATTCCTTTGTCCTTGTCATTGTACTATGACGTTTTGGAAAGGAACACATCATTACACAAGCTTCTGCAATATATTGTTCAAATCCTGGATAATTTAAATAGCTAATTCAATTTGTAGACTAATGCGGTGGTAATAGGGGTAGAGTGTGTGTTTGTTTGGTGCATTTGTTTGCGTTTGTGTTTGTGTTCGTCTGGCTCATATTCCATGTGTGTGTTTGTATGTGTGTGGCAGTTGGTGTGTTTTTGTATATACTCGTATACTCCTTTTGCGGCTGATTTTCCGTTTTAAATTGTATAGTGCCATTGTATTGCCATAGATTAACAAAATAACTTTGAATACATTCCAAGAAATTATAATAAGTGGATTTGCAGAAAATCAATCAAATCGCAGTCCAAATAAAAATCAGTTGCTGCTACAAAAGTTTCTTCTTGACTTTGTCACATGCGGTTGTCTGGTCAGAAAATAAACTTTGATGCATTTGTGATCCACAGCCTGTTTCGCGAGATTGAGATTTTTGCATCCAAACTGACCTCTGTGCCCAGTTGGTGGTAAGTACGACTGTAGCCCGTGCTTATCGAAATTCACTGACCTATGCGAGCAGCCGCAAGCGTGCTTGGTCGACCGGCGTTAGTTATATCCCCCCCCTGTCCATTGGGCACCAAGAAACATTTGCTCATAATGTCAAAATAACACACAGAATAGAACTGAAACAATTGTACAATTTTTCTCAATCTAATGACCATAACCAAAAAGTCATGGGTGATTGTCACTTTTTGTGTTTAATTTTTTTTTTTTTCACGGTTTTAACATTGTAGAATTGAAAGTGTCTGAGTGACTCGTGCTCATACAGATTAAGTTCCAGAACTTCTACGCAAATTTATTTCTCTGCCTGCAATTAAAAACACTTAAACAATTGTTACTAACTGAGCATGCTGGCAGGTGGGACGAATACAGTATGTAGTTTAATCAATTTAAACAAGGCTTGTCCTTCCTCTGAAAGGTCAATCAGTTCCATGCGAAAGTGTTCTAAACTAATCTAGAACTCTAATTACAACTTATGCCATTCTAATTCCATTTCTTTCTCAAAGGTTAGGATGGTTGATAGTCAAATTACCATAGCACATATCCTTGATGCACACATACCACACTGAAGTCTCCGTGTTTGCCCTTGTGCTGGGGCCTCTTAAAGGATGCCAGAAGAACGAAGCGTGGGACGGGCTGGCCGTTGGCAAACTTGCAATTTGTAAATGAATTCCTTTCGGTGGCTTGCCTGTATTACTGCGTTGGTGGAAGTTTTACAAAACTGCTCGGAAATTGGATTCACCATGACGCATTGGTTGCCACGTGCGGATAACTGTGCTGATGCGATTTTATTCATTGATTACTGAGGGAAAGGAACTCCTGGCACAGCCTTTAATGCAAACAAAAGTATTTTTGTTTCGGGGACTATATTCAAAAACATAAGATAGGCAGAAAGTTATGGGGAGATTAAGGGAGGGGTCATTATTTATACAATGGGGAATGGAGGGGGAGAGAAATGGGGGGAAAAACAACAAAAAAATATGTAAAGTGAAACAAGAAAAATGAAGCTTGTTCAAAAAAAGGTGCTATTTGCAAAAAAAACTTGTTTGGGGCAGGCCCGTAACCAGAGGAGGGGCAGTGGGGTGGCACGCCCCCGTCCTATATTGTGGGTAAGGCCCTCAAACCCTAAATAGACACCAAAAAATATAATTTTGAGCAGAGTGAGCCAATAATTACGGTACATGTAAAAAAAACTTGACATTTTGGGGAAAAAATGGACCAATTTTGCCCCTCCCCTTTTGGCAAAGTCCCTTTGAAAAAAAATGCCACCTCCCCCAAAAAAGCCTGGTCTGGGCTTGCTTAGGGGTGACATTTTAGTCCTTGTTATTTGTTGCGTGTATACAGTATTTACAGTATTAATTACAATAAATTTGATCACAGGGGTTTATGATAGGGGTTAGTGCCCAGGGATTAAGACCCTGATTTTACATGGAAAATCCAAGAACCAAATACAAGAACCAAACCTGGTATTACACTCAGCACAAAGCAAAATACTTATGCTCAGAAACCTGGAAAATGCTAGATTGTTTTAATTTACTAGTTAGGCTGTATTTTTTGAGGGCAAGGTCCACGTTCGGGCCAGGCAATTCCAAGGCCAGTCGGGGCTTGCAGAGTTTAAAGGCCTGTGATCCAGGCACCCGCTAGAGGGGAAGAGTAATCATGGTGCTGGTTCAATTGATACAATTTGAATTGACATGGCTTCATGGGAAAAGCTGCTACTGTTCAAAATGTTATTGTTTCTGGGAGGGGAGATATTGCTACCTTGGTTTTCATGGAAGGAAACCAAGTATTTAGTGTTAAGATCTTAATTTGTTAATTGATTTTAGTGTGATTAGGCATGCTTACATAGTATTTACATGACTGGCCTGGATGGCCAGAGAAGGACATGATATGATTAAATTGGACCAGTGTACCAACAAGATATCATATTTAATGGCTGAATATGCCATATCAGGGTCAAAAATATGTCTGCAGGAATAGGGGGGAATTATGTCATTGAGGCTAAACTTGGTTTAAGAATCATTATAGGAGAATTTGTTCCACACAGTGGGCGTAACCAGGAATTTATGTGGGGGTGCGGACGGGGGTGCGGATCTTGCAGAAAGGGGGAACCTTGAGTACAATCAAATCAATTTTTTCGGGCTCGCTGCGCTCGACGGGTGACCGGGGGGGGGTGGGGGGGGGGGTTGAAGGAAACTGCAGAATCATCACATCGTTTCAAAAAAAATATTTATAAACACAACGAGTAAGCTTTTTATTAAGGCAATAGTATTAAACGACTCTGCTTATTCATTCATATACCATGCAGAATAACCCTTAACAAACAACTGAGGCAAGACGACAAAACTTTAAAAACATAACAAAGCGGACCTTCAAATGGAACCAAAGGGACCTGCAAACATCATAAAGCGGACCTTTATAATTTTTTTTTGGGGGGCGTTCCCCCCCTGGTCGGGGCCTGGTTCCACATTTTATATTTTCCAAATGAGAAAATTTTCACTGTTCAAATCACCGTGTTTATGTGGAAGGCCATGTTGGCTCCGCTTATTTACTCCATTTTTTTTTGCCTTGCCCCTGAACATGCTCAGAGGCTAGGTTAGAATCAATTTTGTATGTGTAACATCAATGGGAAACACTGGTTAAATGGGGGAGGGGGGGGAAGGGGAGGGTTAAGGCTATTGCAGTAGAGGGGCTGGTAGGTCATTTAGGGTCATCAAAATTATAGAAAACTACTTTAGGTAATGTTTGGGTTCAGCTGCATTTCTGATTGTGATGGGTGGAAGACTTCCGGTTCCAAAACCATGCAGTCAGGTAAAGGGTTTACTGATCTACGCCTGGTCCCTCCCCTCCCCCCCCCCCCCCCCCGACCTTGCATAAAAAATAAAAAAAAGTTCAATTGTTGATTAATTCTGATCGTTGGGCCTAAGTATTAGTAAGTTGTGCCTGAAATAATTCTTACATTGCCAAATTTGATCTGCATTGAAGAAATTAGAAAGTTTATTTTGTACAATCTGGCTGGGCAAAAACAATGACAAAATAGTGCCATATGGCAGCGTGATACCAAAACATTTGCATTAACATAAAAACGCGCTGTCAGAATCATCTAAAAACTTTTGCAAAAAAATAAAATTTTTTATCAAACGGGGTATAGTAAACCATTTTAAACCAAAAAAATGAAGGTTTGGTGCTAGGATCACAAAATGACTTAAAAAGAATGTTCGCTTGCTTGATGTTTAAAAAAAATTTGCGAGTTTGTGCTTTGTAAAACAATCAAATATTCTTAAATAGATGCTTGTATAATTTGAATGGTGTAAAAAAAAGATGCTATCGTGAATAATGCGTGTCAAAAATGTTGGTTTTCAGATGATATTTCTATCCACACAGCCACATTAAGTTGATCATGGAAAGACGGCCCCACGCATAATCCCAAGGAAATCCACCAAGGACCAACACAGGATCTATGAGGAAAGAATTTGAGGGAAAGAAATCAAACACCAATCTTAAACTACAGAGACTGAGTCTTTAAACATGTTATATTTTATTAACAGAGTATTATTGGTAAGTTTATTTGTTAACATTGCGTTTTGTTGATATTCAGCTTCAATGGCCAGGTGCTGTATAAAAATGTTACTTTGTATAAAAAAATAAAATCAAAGATCAAAGAAGAAAAGTTCAATGGCAAACTTTTAAATTTAATAGGAAATGTTTTGGATTGCTACTTTCCTGTTTTGTTTTGTTTTGAAGCATGAGTACAGTAATTTTTATTTGGCATTCAGTTATGATTTCAAAAAAGTAATTGAAATCAAAAAGAATTAATGGGAAAATGTATTAGAAAGTCAAGATCCAGTGATTTACTCAACAGAAAAATTAAAAAAAAAATCAAAAATAAATCGAACTTGTTGTACAAGTTTAGTTACCTAACATACCCAACAAGTATAGGACCCAAAAAACAACCTTCTCATTTAGGACAAAAATTTGATATTGCGTCATAAATTACTGTCCGTACAGGACACCTGCTCCAACACGCAATTCAGTGGAGATTCATATCTTAACACTGGCTGCTGTAGGTTTCTTCATTTTCCTATCAATTTTCGATTGGAAAAAAATAACTTATGAGAATCTAAGACTATCTTCAACTTTTAGCTATTACTGCCAAATGTAAAATATTTTGACTATTTCGAGTGAATCACTGGATAGGGTGGGTCTTTAAAAGCTGACTCAGCGATTCTCCGATGAGGGCGCACTCATTTTCTAAAACAAATCTGGTTTTTTGCAGGTTAACATAAGGCTGTACATATACTAGTCACTGGTTAAATATTAAATCACAATCGCAAGTCCTTTCCGATTAGACAATTACAAAACTGTGTTCTAGAAATTTCCGATTCCAGAATTTTTGTTATACAGCAGGTATTTCTATGGCACGTTTATACAAATCACAAAATGTTTTACTGCATTGACAAGAACATTACATTTCGGTTTATGTATCATAAACATGAATTTATAAACATGTTTATAGTATAAACATCCGTTAGGTCATATAAACATTCTAATTACAATCACTTAATGCCATTACTATGCCATTTCTGCAAAAAGGTTAGGGGTGGTGATATGTATTATGACCATAGCACAGTTGTTGTGAATGCACAGTACCACACGGAAAAGTCTCATGTTTGCCTCGTGCTGGGGCCTCTTAAAAGGATACCAGGAAGGGACGCAAGCATGGGACAGGGGCTAGCAGTGGCAAACGGTTTGCATTTTGCCAATTTTGTAAATGAATTCCTTGCTGGGATCGCAATTGTTATTACGCTTTGGTTGTTGTAAGTTTACAAGAACTTGCATCAGGGAGGAATTGGATTCACATTGACGCATGGTTGGCCACGTGCGGATAACTGTTGTATGCAATCTTTATTCATTGATTACGAGGGAAAGGAACTCTGGTACTGCTGAGCACTACAAAAGTATTTTTTGTTTTGGACTGTATTACCAAAACCATCGATAGCAGATTAGGCGATAAGGGAGGGATCATTATATATGGTGAGGGAATACTAGGTCGTATAGGATATGAGTGTGCAATATAGGGGGAACAAGAAAATTGTGACCACTGTTTCATAAAGTTGCATATTGTTGCCCCCAAAAACTTGATTTGTGGTGAACATTCTTTGTATCAAAAGTTCTGTTGGATTTTCATGCATACATAATTGTATGATCACAAGATGGTATCATGACAGTGGCGATGCCAGACTTCTTATTCCGGGGGGGAAAAGGGAGGGAAAGTGGAATTTTTTTTTTGGGGGGGTGGGGGGGGAAACTTTGGAGATTTTTAACCAATTTTACCCACAAAAAACCGCTGATTTTGCCAATGTTTGTGATGTTTACCAAAAATGGTCACTTTTTTCTGGCCGGGGAAGTGGGGGGGGGGGGGAAAAATTGCCACTCCCCCTGGGCATTGCCACTGGTTAGTGACCAGGGGATTTAAATTACCCTGTATTACATGGAAATCAAGAATCAAAATACCAACAAACCATTACAATCAGCAAACCACCCAGAAAAATATCTATGCCCAGTAATCCTGGAAAATGCTAGTTTTCGTTGTAATTTCTTAGTGCGGGCGTGTTTTGAGGGCCCAGGTCCGGGCAAGGCCATTCAAATTCCAAGGCCAGTCGGGGCTTGCAGAGTTTAAGGCATGTGATCCAGGTACCCTATAGAGGGAGCATCATGGGTGACATGGTCCAATTGATACTTGCATTGCACTGGCTTATGGAAAAAACAGCCGCCTACTGTTCCAATGTTATTGTTTCCTAGGCTGATGTTGCTTACCTGTAATTGTTACCATGGAAACAAATGATTTTATGTTTAAGATAAAATTTTTGTAATTATATCTCTTAGTGTGCAGGGCATGCTTACATCTGGTATTTTACTTGACCCTGCCGGCCTAGGCCAGGAAGATGAGACCTTAATTATTGATCTAATATGAGCTAGGCTAGGAATCGCTATTTGTATATGTACAACTTCAACAGGTAACATATGATCATGGGGGAGGGGAAGGCTATACAGTAGAGGCTGTCGGTCTGTAGGGCCAAATTATAGAAACTACTTTAGGTATGTTTGGGTTCAGGCTGCATTTTCTGATTGTGTGATTGTGTGGAAGACTCCTGGTTCAAACCATGGCAGTTAAGGGTATAACCCAAAACGCGCTGTCAGAATCTCTAAAATTTGTGCAAAATAACTTTTTCTCAACTTGGAGAGTCAAACCATAAAACCAAAATGAGGTGCTAGGATCACTAAATGTACCAAAAAGATGTTCGCATGCAGATGTTTAAAAATTTGCGATGTTTTTCTTTGTAAACATCAATCTTTCTTAAAGAAATATTGCAAGATTTTTGTCAGCGAGTTTTGACTTACATTCATAAATATATGTACCTACATCACGAATTCCCAAAAATAATACCATTTGGATGTAAATACAAATAGAGGCATTTTAATTTTTGCTTTTTTGACATCGCAATACACCGGACTGGAAAGTGAGGCGGATTTTTCGCCACGCTTCATTGATCAAAAGCCGCCCAATTTTGCTCTCCTCGTGACGTCAAAGTTATGACCAAAACATCGTGTTGACTCGAATTGTTATTGCTTAGACACGTAATATTGATGGATTAATGACAGTACTAATAAAATTAGAAAAAATAATTTACAGAATGACATATTTTGTTTCATTTCGGGTTGTGTTTTAAATTATATTAACGTGGGCAACACTGCGATATGATGTCACAAACGATCTAATTATGGATGGTCATCACTTTGACCGTCACCATTTGCCTGCGATTTATTTGTCGAATCGTTTTCGAGTCACTCATGGGCGGAAAATTAAAAGGGCAAAATACTCAACAAATGCTGGACAATTTTCCCTTATTTTGATTTATATGTAATCTACGTTACTTAGCTTTCCATCCACCATACCAAATTTTCCAAATATTCAGATCATGACATTATTTCCTTTAATAGATGCTTTGTTATAATTGAATGGTGTAAAAATAGAGTATCATATTAATGTCTGTCATAATGTTTGTTTTTTTCAGATGATAGTTTTCTAAACCACATCCACATTAAGTTGCCTCATGGAAAGACGGCCCCCGCATAATCCACAGGAAATCCTCAAGACCAACACAGATCTATGAAGGAAGAATTTAGGGAAAGAAATCAACACAATCTTACACAACAAAGACTGAGCTTTTAACATGTTATATTTTATACATATATTTATTGGTAAGTTTGTTAATACATTTGCGTTTTGTTGATATCTCAGCTTCAATAATGCCATGTGTGTCAAAAATGTTACTTTTGTATAAAAATAATAAAGAATTTTGTTTTATCATGTTTATGCAACTTTTAACTTTAATAGAATTTTTTGATTTTGCTACTTTCCGTTTTGTTTTTGTTTTTGAAGTCTGAGTACAGTAATTTTATTTGGCATTCAGTTATGTATTCAAAAATAACTGAAATCAAAAGAATTAAGTAGGAATGTATTATTAAAGTCACTATCAGTGATTTACTCACCAGAAAATTTTTAAAAAAATCAAAAATCAGATTCTGTTGTAACAATTTATGTACCCTAACATACCCCACGTTTTTATAGGACCAAAAAACAACCTAATTGGACAAAATTTGATATTTGAAGTCATAATTACGTCCGTACAGACACTTGCTCAACACGCAAATTCAGTGGAGATTCCATATTCTTGACCACGGCTGTGTTCTCTCCTTTGCTATCAATTTTTCGCTTGAAATAATTATGAGAATTCTACAGACTTATTCTTCACTTTTAAGCTAATTCCTGAAATTTCAAATATTTTGACCTATTTCGAGTGAATCACTGATATGTCTTTAACGGCTGACTCAGAAGATTCGCCGATGAGGGCGCACATCAATTTTCTAACAAATCTTGTTT
This sequence comes from Ophioderma brevispina, assembly GCA_023653785.1. Taxonomy (NCBI): domain Eukaryota; kingdom Metazoa; phylum Echinodermata; class Ophiuroidea; order Amphilepidida; family Ophiodermatidae; genus Ophioderma; species Ophioderma brevispina. Next base: position 16,880 of record JAMKCH010015932.1, read on the forward strand.
TTTGCATGTACATGATGCGTGTCCATATACTAATCACTGTGTTAAATACTAACTCAAATCATCGAGTCCTTCATATAGAAAATTTACAACTTTTGTTATAAAATTCCGGATTCCATAATTTTTGTTATCATACCGTATTCTATGGCACTGTTTTATACTGTGCATCTAAATGTTTACTGCATGAAATCAACATCCTATTTCGTTATGTCATCATAAACATTCAGTAAAACATATTGTTATATTATAAACATCCGTTATGTCGGTTCCAGGTTTACGTCAGGATCAGGTTTTCTTTGAGACCTGCTACTGGTCTCCTGGTCCCACCAGTACTTACCTGTCCCAGGGCCGAGTCGTTGGCGGCTAAACTGACACCCCCATCGATTTGTTCAAGGAATCTGATGAGGAGTGTAGCTGGTTACCCTGGTAGAATGCAAAAGATCTACCTACAGGGCGTCAGCTCTGGAGAGCTCATGGCGGCCATCCAGCACATTGCTGCCCTTGCATGTTGGGCAAAGTTCCCCAAAGGCTAGTGCCCACCGCCGATAACTTTGGATTGACGTCAGGAAGGGCATCCGGTAAATTACCTTTTGCTCCAATAAATCCTCACACAGCAGTATTGCTGAGTGTGAGGTGAATCCGGCCACCTTGTTTACGGGGACAAAACCGGATTTAAAACTTTGGTCTAACTAACTAACGATTCATCTCTAACTTTGGAATTAAGCACTTTAGGTAAATATCTTCAGTTCTAGATGACTATTTTTGATTGCTACACAAAAACAAATATATTTCGAAATCTCTGAGTCAGCCTGAGGTCGTGTACATGTAGTTTTGTTTGCATATTTTTGCGTGTGATAATCGTGTCCAAATAATTCAAAATTTGATTTATGAGATCATTGACATGTTTTTCAGTTTTGTAACCCACCCACTAATTCAAAGTTCAATGAAACCCAGGTTCGCTTCCTGGTTGAGCCTCAAGCTAATGAATGATTTCACTTTCCAAATATCTCCAGGGAAACAAATTGCCCCTCCTCTTTATAAGTTGATAATTTCCTGATCTTGAGTTGAAACTTGGCCTATTTAATTATATACTGAACTAAAAAACTTTCTGGCTATTCTGCAGATTTTAAGTAATTTTTATGGTTACTTCACCTTAAATTCTTAAATTTTCTTTTATTTCTTTGCAGATAAGTGCAATAATACCTCAGTTATTAATTCCACCGAGAAAGGTCAATGCTGACCATCTTCATCCACTTCCAAATATTTATTTCCGTATAATTCCCAACTGACCAATTACATATTCTCGATAACCATGGTGGGTTTCACTCCAACTGACATCGCCCCGACGCTGGGCATGAAGATTGTCTGTGCCGGTACGGCAGGATGCATGGCCGACATGATGACGTTTCCGTTAGACACAGCCAAAGTTAGATTACAGGTGAGAACAGAGATAGTGGAATGGGATTTAGTGGTTAGATCTGTAATTAAAGCCACTATCAGTCATTTTCTTTTGGATGTAAACAAACTACGCCCTCAATTTTTGTCAATGTTGAGTTTTTTGCTCCATTTTTTTGTGAAATTGTTATAGTAAAGTTACCTGCTAGAGCTATGCAAAGCACATTTTTGCCCCCCCCCCACAACACATTCCGCTGGGGGGGCCCAGATGGGCAGCAAACGCATTAATCCACTCTGGGCCATTCTTGGGGAATTCACACACGTGACTGAACTTTGTTTGCCCTCCATGACAAAACAACCGATCTAGTGAAAGTGGAAACATTAGTTTTGGTTAGGTTTTGTCCAAACCTTACCAAAAAGATTGTTATCACTTTCTCTAGATTGGTTGTTTTGTCATGGAGGGCAAACAAAGTCCAGTCGCGTGTGTGACTTCCCGAAGAATGGCCCTCTACAGACTAAACCGATTAGTCCTTAAACCTCTAACTTGGCACGGTGATAGAACATGAGGCCACGTGCTGCATACTTTTTGGACAGGTTATGAATATTAATGAGTTCATTTGCTTATATTCAATAAAATGTGTTTAAGCCACAGTTGGGGGGGGGGGCATTTTAATTACATACTGCATAATTCTTGTTTAATACAGGTGATTTATTTTGTAAGAATGTTGGGAGTGCAGTATTTACAGTGTCATAAAGTGATCAATGCCCTATATGCAATTTATACTCATCTGTTTTCATGAAGAATGGCATGTTCATGATGCAATGCTAGCAATTGAGACATGGGAATTTGGAATTTTGTGGGGGAAATGACTGATAGTGGCTTTAACATCATAATGTAAGACAGGTAAAACATGATTTGTTTTCGGCAAAATGTTCCAGCAAAATTATGCGATGCTCAAATTTTAAGTCTTAGCAAGACAAGACATTCAGTGGCATAATTACTACACATGTGGAGTATGTTTAGTAGGATGAGAACTGGAAATTTAACCAATTTGAAGTAAAAATAAAAACAAAAAACATTGTCCTTTTCTTTTCGCACAAATCACACAGAAATTCAACCCCAAACACATTGTTATGTACCATGCATGCATCGATCACAACCTTCATGGTTCGAAACTTTTCCACCAAACTCAACTCTTTTTACACTACTATTTCCCCCCACAAACTGGCTACATAGCCAACAGACATGTTTAAATATGATTATTATAGATCCAAGGAGAGAGTACACAGAGTCAAAAGGGCGGCTTCTCCCTGAGCAAAGTCAAGAAACAGCGAGCGCAGTTCAAGTATCACGGCGTCTTTGGGACCATCGCTACCATCACACGGCAAGAGGGTGCCAGGAGTCTTTATAATGGGCTTGTGCCTGGATTACAGAGACAGATGTGCTTCTGTGCAGTCAGAATAGGTTGCTACGACAGCGTGAAACAATTCTACACAGAGTTTGCTTCCAAAAATGGTGAGAAATTTGTATTTTAAAGGGGCATTTCGTGATCCACAGCCTCGTCCCCCCAACTTACCTAAAAGATGTTGAGATTTTTATTTCATCTGAACCGTAAGCCTTAGTAGTAATCCATGTGTGCCCAATCTTACGTGCAAATTTGGTCGCATCTGTAAGAAATTAGCAATTTTGTATTTTCAGTCCGTAAACGGACAGAAATTAGAGCACAGTAGCCTATGGGACCGTGGGAAACGAGCAATTGCCTCTAACACACAAAAAACCGCACGACGGGATCGGCTCAACTCCTAAATTTTTGGGGATAAGCTTTTTCAAGGATATCTAGTGATCAATGAATAAAACAGAAGGTGCTGGAATCACGAAATGCACCTTTAATAAACACACTCAAGGTTTGTGATTTTGTCCTCTGCAAAAGTTGATGTCCAAGGTTGTAATTTTTTACCTGCAGCAGTTGCATGATGTGATCAATCCGTCCAGACAGGCGGGTGCAGAAAGGCGGCTGAAACTCCATGACAGATTGACTTATTTGGTAGGCTGATAGATCATGAGTTCTGGTGCCATTCAGTGTGATGGATCTGCATGCATCCTAATTAATATTAATGAGTTATCATATTTCCTCCTAGGTGTAGTTTTATAGTTTGTATGTGCGAATCTGGCATGCAGATTTAATTATGTCTCTAAAAATTTTGTGTTTACATCTGTAAATGGACAGTGTTTACAGTACAATAGCCTACAAGATATTGAGATACAACCATTTTATCATGACGCCAAGTCGCAAGATAGGAATCAAGTGAAATTTTGAGAATCAAATTTCCAAAGAACCTCTTGTGAACCAGAAACAAAGCAGAAGATTTTGTTGGATTCACAAAATCCAACTTTTAATGGTGAATTTTAAACGTGTGTTCTACTTTTTGTGCTCAAAATTAAAGGTGCGTGTTCCGTTCATCTTTGGGACCCCCCCGATTTACCCGGAAGTAGTATCGATCAGATGAAAGGGCGTATTTTTCTCATTGTCGTCCTGAAATTTGAGCCCTCAAATCCATTTCATTCTCAAGATATAAACAAAAAACCGCCGTTTTAGTGGTTAACCATCAATATTAGCACAGTATTGAATAGGGCTTTGCAACATGCATTGTTGCGTCTACCATCAAAACCGCAAGTTTGTTTCCCACGGTACTTGACGGGGTGTATATGCAAGTGCCAGGCTCTCATATCAAGTAGAGAACACAATACAGATAAATCAGAATAAGCACCTTTAACCATTCCTTCTCCTTCTTCCACCAGGATACAATGGCCCTGTCGTCGTAACAAGAATAGCAGCTGGAATCACCACAGGGGCTCTTGCTGTAACTTGCGCACAACCAACAGATGTCGTCAAGGTCCGCATGCAAGCTCAGGTCCATGTAGGCAATGCAGGCGGTCTAAGATACAGCGGTGCTCTGGATGCATATCGGTCCATCGCAAAATTTGAGGGCGTCAGGGGACTGTGGAAAGGTAATGAAACATGCTACCATATGTCCTTGCCATTGTCCACGGTTATTGAATGCATATTTGAATCAAAAGGTTGACTTTTAATTGTTGAAAGAAATGTCTGACCCAGTTGCTGGCAGTATATTTTTCAGTATATAACTTCAAAGTATTACGGATATAATTTATGAAGAGTTCATTTGCAAATGCGATATATACCATTTTCAAACATACAGATTTCCACAAGAAATTTGGAATTTTGCAATTACTGTCTGAAGTTACTGCACAGTAGTCTTATGGGCACTGTGCTAAAAGCATTTGCTCAAAACACCAGAATACACCATCAGAATCAACCCAAAATACAATAATAAGTTTTTCTTGATGGTGTTTATTGAACCTTAAACTAAAATAAAATACTTCAAGTTGAAACTTGCAAATTCCCTGGCTTTTAAGAAATTGAAGGTTTTGGTATCAAAAGCTGACTACACCCACCAAGTTTCATGACCATACAAATATTTGAAGGTATTTGATCGGATGACCTCACATGACCTTGAAATGACCTTTAGCACAGAATGTTGACCACACCCACCAAGTTTCATGATCATACAAGCATTTTGAGTGATTTGGCCTTGGATGAGCCCAGATGACCTGAAAATGACCTTGAATTTTTTTGTTATCAAATGTCAGATACACCCACCAGGTTTCATTATCCTGCGTGACCTTCAAATGACCTTCAAAATTGTTGGCACTGAAAGTTGACCACACCCACCAAGTTTCATTCTACCACATGTTTATTGCTTTGACCTTGCATGACCTTGAAATAACCTTCACAATTTTCAGCACCAAATGTTGACCACACGCACCCAGTTTCATCATCCTACCACAATTGACATTTGACATAGCTTATTTGCATCAAAGAATGTCCCTTAATTGGTCCACATGCCCTTTGACCCCCAAATATGATTCACACAACATGACCTCTCTCCACAATTGGAGTACACCACATATGAACCTTGAGCCAGTGGTTCTTCTGATCAAGTTTGGCTGCAAATGGCCCGAGCAATTTGGGCAGGAGGTACAAAAACAGTCAACCTAAACCAAAATGGAAAGTCGCAATATCCACCATGATATTTTAAAGCCAGGGGATAAAAAAGTTGCTAATGTCAGGAAAATGCACATTGAAGCTTAAAAAATGCCCTACACTTGTCTAAAACTTTGATATCCCGTTTATCACCATGTACAGGTATCTTACCCAACATCACTCGTAACGCCATAGTCAACGCCAGTGAACTCGTAGCATACGACCTAATCAAGGAGAGAATTCTACGTACTGGTCTACTCAGAGACATGTTTCCCTGTCACGTTGTGTCCGCTTTTGGCGCTGGTTTTGTTACTACATGTGTAGCCTCCCCAGTAGACGTTGTCAAAACAAGATATATGAATTCCAAGGCAGGACAGTATAAGAGCGCAATAGACTGTGCAGTCAAGATGTTCAGAGAAGGAGGACCGACGGCTTTTTACAAAGGGTAGGTATTCTTGACAAGTATAATTGGATGGCTTTGAGGGTAATACAAAGATTAGATTGCAGCTATAATATCAACTCGTGCAATGGTATTTAGGAAGTTCAATATATCCTTAAACTACCTGCAAAAAGGCCATTCAATAATAGACTTCACTGGTAGCCTTAGGCAAACATTCCCAACTTACCACTCCAATCTTCAAATTTGTGCGGCATTGTTTATTGCTAAACCTAATGTATAGATCAGAAATAATGGGGGTTCTCCAGTTTGGTTTGGGTTAGAACATTCCTCCAAGTGTCTGGAAGTAGGACCCATATCTATACCAAACTTTGTCAAAAAAGGAACCTAGCTATACCAGAGATCAGAGATGCAAGTTTTGAGGCAAATTTGCCATTTCTTCTTTAGAATTTTGGCATCAGATTGAGAAAATTAGACTAACTTTTCAACAGTTTTCATAAAAAATTTGGCTTCCAGTTGAGAAATTGACTAATTTTCTAACAAATTTGAGAAAATTTGGAAAACACGACCCATTGCTATACCAAAATTGGCATAAAAAGGGGTTATTGATATAACAGAAGGCTAAAAATGAGACCCATGTTTGTGGTACATCCCCGTATGGTCATTCAAGTCTTTGTGGGCTCTTTCTACTTGTTTCATCTTTGCCCATGCCCTGAATTTACAAAGAGAACCTTTTACCTTATTAAAATATCTTTCAAAAATTCCAATCTAATTATCAGTTATATTTTGTCATTATATTTTATCTTTTTTCTATGACAGATTCACACCCAACTTTGTCCGGCTCGGCTCGTGGAACATTGTCATGTTCGTCACCTTTGAGCAACTTAAGCGGGTGGCAGTGTTGGTCACGCAAGTGAACTGAATGTCGCCCTCAACTATGAACAGTCGGTATTAAAAGAGACAGTGATAGTCCTGTACCATAAGAGTAAACCGTGGACATTTTGTCATCTGTACATTGGTGGATAAAGAAAATAGTGCATCATTGCTTATTTTGCCAACTTTTTGGATTACTACTCATGAAATTGCCACGCTCACGCAAGCATGCTTATTTCAACTCGCTGCAAGCCCATCCTGACCCCACCCCATCAGTGCCAGCTTACTGTTCGTAAAGATGTGTACGCGGACATAGCAATGCTCCTTGCTATCCAGAGTAAGATCGTGTGGAAGTATCGACGCAAGTATAAGAAGCAAAATAAATCGATACACTTGGCACACCATAAGACTGTGTTTGTGTCGGTTATAGTTAGCAAGATGAGGTCTGATCATACTGCATTTCTGTTCTAATATACGATTCCTCCATTTGTAAATATTCATTTTGGCTATATATTATTAAACCTTTTGTATTATAAACTAAGCATTATGGTGACAAGTTTTTAATGCTAAATCATTAGTTAAATACTTTCAACCCTTGGAATGAGCATATGGAGCAAAAATGTAGTAGGCCTTTAATTTGTGACAGTAAAAGAAATAGGGCACCATTTTGAATCCTGAGTTGACTCTTTTTCTCCAGGGTCGTCCAATAATTAAGAATTTTGTGATATCTTTTTACGAGCAAACTACATGTTTGTGTGATTGCATATGGGATGGTCACATCTGCTAATTATTGAAGTTCTAATCTGACAAATACCTATTTGAATTTTCAAGCTTATACTTAATTGCAGGTGCATGTGATATATGGCACATCACGTACAGATCAGGAATTAAAAATCTTGCAAAACAATCCTTAAAGACCTTATACTTAACAAAATTATCATTTGATATTTCTTTTCTCTCAGCATTGATTTTTTTGGTAAAATGCAGAGAGCATAACCTGGAAGTGTTTCTATATAGTAACTCACAACAGCTGGAACTCTACACATTATGACACAAAGGTGTTTAGTTTTAAGGATTTACTTAGGATTTTGTTGTGAAATTCGTATGGAACTTCCAAGAAATTTAACATGTTCTGATTTTGAATGGATATATCAAGGAAATTATGATTAATGTTTGGACATGCAAGGCAAATTTCAAGATATCAAGAAATTTTAAGTGATCACTAAAGATGTATGGGAGTTCATTAATCAATGTTTGATTTAAAATTCCAAGAAAACAAGATTAGTGAAATTAGTGGACATATTTGGAAGAAAGGTGTTCAGTTTGAAAATCTGAGAGCATATTTGTAGTGCTCACAAATTCTTAGGGACAGGTCAATATTTATATGCCAAGGAGGACTGGGGGATTTTTTGTTGTTGACTGTATGAGGAAGGGCACAATTTTTTTTAATGAAAGAGGAACATGACATATTAAATTGATGAATTGAAGGGACACACAACTTTTTTTGTGTCGCCTGCCCTAAGGCAGGAAGACACATAGGGATCACTTTGTCCACTGTTGTTGTTGTAGTCTGTTGATGATGTCTGTTGTTGATGTCTGTTGTTGATGTCTGTTGTGAAAAAGGGTTAACATTTGCATGTAATATCCACATACTTTGATGGATTTAAACCAAACTTGGGGTCACAGGTGCAACATGGCATCCCCCACTTGTTGATGAGGTCAAAGGTCACATGCCAAGGTCAAAGGTCATGTGAGGTCAAGTTGTAAAATAGGCTGAAAATGTAAAATTGACCTCATATGAAAAGTTGAAGTTCAATTGGAACCAAACTTGAATCATAGGTGCAACATGGGATCCCTCATTTGCTGCTGAGGTCAAAGGTCACATATCAAGGTCAAAGGTCATGTTAGGCCTATCATTCACTAACCGCGACGGCAGGCGACACAAGCGGTCCGAGGACCGATGTATTTTTTAATGAATGTCCCTATTTCCCCCTCATGCACATGTAAATATTGACCAGTCCCTACTTGAGAAAATAAATTTCATGCAATGCAAAAATAAATGCAAACTTTGTGTTGATATGTAGTGTTTCACAAGCTGTGTGTCAAACTCACAATTTTTTAGTGGGATATGTGTGTGTACTAACTCAATTTTTATCTCAAATTGAATTGGGATGTATTTTAAATGACTTTATTGAACTGCTATTTGAGTATTCAATTTTGTGAATATTCAAATAGATGTAACATTTTATTGGATAACTATTTTTGTAATTAAAAAATACTATATTGCACTAATGTGGTGGTTAACTAATCGTGTACTTTATGGCTGGTATTCTGAAAGGGAGTCTAACTTTAGACCCAGGTTTAAATCAGGGTTAGTCCTACGTGAGTGAACTTTTTTCTTGTCAAAATACTGTGAAAGTTAAATGTAACAGGTGAGAAAATTCCTCATGGATGTGCCAGAATGGCCCATCCATGAGGAATTTTCTCACCCGTTAAAGCAGTTTTAGAGTATGTTGGGAGAAAAAAGGTCCACTCAAGTAAGACTAACCCTGGTTTAAACCTGGGTCTACTAAAGTTAGACTTCCTTTCAGAATACCAGCCTATGTCATTTTGTTTAAACACACAAGTTATCAAGAAAACTTGTACATGTATGTAATATTATTATATTGTATTATTATAATAATTGAACTCTGATTTGAAATGTAACATTTTAATTATCAATAATTAAGTGTCAGTACTTGCTGATTAAAATTCAAAGCAGCAAGTTATGTTTTATTCTTTTCACCAAGTGCTGTAAGATCATTTCTTTTTGCACCTTTTTCGCTTGCAAACATTTTTCATAAATCAAGAATTCGAAAATTAATAGCATCAAGAGAGTTTGGCATCTTGCACCTTTTTCGTTTGCCAACAAATTTTTCCCTTTACAAGGAGCTAAAATTACTTTTAAATAGCATATTGAACCTGCTGTATACCGTTCAAATGAAAATTCTCATTGCTCATCGGGATGATACAATCTAAATGATTTGCTGTTTGCATGGTTAGAAAAAGTACAATGACCTTTGAACTATTACATCTCTGATCAAAGCGAGCACTTTACTTCTAAGAAACTTGATACTTGTCTAAAGAAGACCAGCGATTTTGTGTACCTAGGAGCAGCAGCAGTAGAGGTCTAGCAGTATTGTTAGACTCATAATTACAAGATCGCAGGTTCGAATCCCGCCAAGGGCCTTTGTATGTTGTCGTGTCCTTGAGCAAGATCATATTTTGCATTCTCTCACCCAGGTGTATAATAGGTACTGCATTCGTAAATGCTCTGGGAAGGGTCAAATACTCATTGAGCAGGCTAAGTGGCAGGGCCATGGGGGGTTGGGGCAAAGGGGCATTTTTTTCCCCTAATTTTTTTTCCTTGCCCCCCCCCCAAAAAAAAATCAGCGATTTTGGTCCAAAATGGTTTTTAAAAATCTCCAAATTTGAGTATTCCCAGAATTTCACATATGCCCCCCAAAAAATTTCACTTTGCCCCCCCCCCAGACAAGAGGTCTGGCGTCGCCACTGGAAGCAGGAGTGGCAAACCATGGAGCCAAAAGAACTTTTGATAATTGAACAGAATGCTCCAGTGGAAACAAATGGAAATAGTTTTGGGAAAGTAAAAGGGGTTAACTGACTTAGTATTGGTTCTCTTTATTAGCATCTATTTTAACATTTAAATTGAAAATTTTGGACGTATTCAAATTTCAGAAGTTTTTAATAACCAAAGCCAGGTATCAATGTTGTATATATTTCTATGGGGATTAGGATACCAAGTACATGTTGTGCATTTGTAAGTGACTTCTCGAGGGGGAAGAGAAATAATGGTCCGTGGTGAAAATTAACTTAAAGACAACTATCGGTTGGATTCCTCGAAAAACTCACATATTTGAAATTGTAGGAATAGCTTAAAAGTGAAGGATAAGTCTGTAGAAAAAAAAAAAAATTTTTTTTCCCCCCCCAACACAATTATTTTTTTTCACCTGAAAATGACAGAAAAGGAAGCAAACAGCAATGTTAAAGGTATGAATCGCCATTCCACTACGTGTTGTAGTAAGTGTACCGTTCGGACAGTAATGGCGAAATAAGGATTCTGTCATTATTATGTGCTTTCAGTATTTAGCACTTGTAGGTTTGTTAGGATAGCAATACTTGGTAAAGACATGCAAAAAATTGTGATTTTCTGGTAGTAAATCACTGATAGGCCTTTAATGGGCGTCCTTAAACACCTGCATGATGTTAAACCTATTTAGTAGTGGGTGTGACGTTTCACAAATTTTATCTCAAAGAAACATGGATCACTGTCAACGAAAAGGTCTTGAATTGGAAAAATCATCGAAATTTGTATAGCCCCACGGTGAATAGGGAATTAGCATGTGTAACAACAGGAAAGCATTTTAAATCAAGATCCAATACCAAATCAATTAGGATTTCTATAAGCTTAATACAATACTGCCTATGATATGAGTGCACCCAGGCAATCTTCAATCTTAAGCCCTTCACCCAAGATAAACAGTGAGGAATCTCTTGAATTCAATCATGACTCTTTTGATCTGGATTGGGTCTTGAATTCATTGTTGTATTTTCTTCATGGCCTTGAATTTGGATGCAACAAAAGTTAATTCCTCATTGTACTGGGTATTATATAAGATGATTTTCCAATCAAGACATTTTCAGTTTATATTTCTAAAACTATAATGTACAGGAATATTTGGTTAGGAAAAAAATTGTATAATCAGCTCAAAAAAAGCCCTTGAATGTTTCAATGTCAAATTATAAGGTGTGAACAAAACGACTCTACAAGTGCCATAAAAATCGATGAGATCTAGCATATCATTGTTTAATGAGCGCTTCAAATTCATCCAACCCAAACAGTAGAATTTCTGAGAATCGAAGCTTGGTAAGCCAGTCATTGTAGCGTTCTCTGTAGCAAATCTGCCAATCTGGCAATTGAGAAAGTCTTGTAACAGTATACATTTGTCACAAGGCATTAAATTTTTTTATTTACATTCTGTGAATCATGCACATGTAGTGATGTATGGTTTCACATTGAGTTATACAACTTATCTGTTTCGACCTTGAACTATTTACATTTTCATTGGTAAGTCCATGCTGGTAGTTACAGATCAGAAAATGACGTATCAGGTCATATTGTACAAAAAAATCAGAGGGAGTCTGAGTCAATCCCACAATGCAAACAGTTTTAAAAAAAAAAAATGCACCTCACACAAGGTTCATTGATCCACCGAAAAAAAATCATATCTAACAAATAAAAACCTCACTTTATACTCACTTTGCCCATAGGTGCTAGTAGATATTTTAGCGTGATCATGAAATATTGGTGGTTGTTGAACACTTATTATCCCAAAGTTAAAATGTGCATTCAAGGGAATTGCTAGCCTGCTTCAAAAATGGTTTAAAGTTAAAAAGACAGCTAAAGTGTTTCCACAAGATAGTTGCAACAGTTTGCCATTGCCTGTAGTGGGATATAAATATCATTAAATAATGATATGCCAATCGTAGAACAAAAAATGCTTGTAAATGTCTTCCCAATGTATAATATAGTATGTATGATATTTTGGGAAATTTAACATTGCCTTTGCTAAAAATAACCATTTATTTGGAGATTGGCGTTGAGGTAATAGCTGTGAAACTCCAAAAAGTCGTGTTTTCAATCAGCACAAACATATGTTATAGTTTTCTGAGGTGATCACAAAACTCTTTGTAAATAAAGTATAATATAAAAAAGTACTCAAGCAATATTGTTGGTACAAGGTTTGTGGGTGGTATATCAACCAAACACACGTGTATGTCACACCTATGATAATGGTACTAATATGATTATTGAAATCAATATTGTTATCAATATTTATAATAATAGAAAAGTTTAGTCTCAGTGGCATATTGCTGGTGATATTTCTTGCCCAAAATTTCTCCCTTGACGGGCGATTTTACTTGCAGAAGCTTATCTTAAAATTTAGATAGTTTGACTTTTTTTGCTGACAAACACAGGGTTAGAGTAGTGTTCTAAAATATTTTGCTAAATAATGAAATATAATCTGGATTAATAGGCAAAAAAAATAAGTGTTATAATATGTTACACCCTTTGTATCTATGCGTATATGTGCTTTATCTTTTGATGGAGTAAAGCCCATGATACAGTGTAGGCCCAAACAGTATCATCCAATTACTGAAAAGATCATAGTATGTTTAGTAGAATTAGGGGTATAAAAGCACGCCCATCTCATTCATGTATCATCGTGTTCAATTGCCGGTGGTGTCGTACACATGACCTTGTTCAAAGTGTTCAGATACTGGCCATTATGCAAAAGTTGTTTGTTCTAAAAGTTTTGAGAGGGAACCTGATTATGACTAAGGGACCATTTCAATATAAGAATCTGAACGATTGGCTTAATGCATGTAAAATCTTACTATCAAACTGTGCTCTATGAGCAATAATATAAGCTATTAATTGTGTGAAGGGTTAGCGCTTCACCAATTTGAGTATATATGGCAGGATTTGGCGAAATGGATTGTTTCATATTTTACTGATAAAAGTATAAGATTAGTTGCGGGTATGTCTTTGCCTGCCCTGTTGTATCTGTATTAAGTTTGTCTTTTGCGCCCAGGATCAGCGTCTGTTCGTCTACACAATCAACATGTTTCTCAATTTATGTGAGGAACAGACGGACCTCCCCCCTTGAATGAGGTTTTATTCATGCCCTTTTTTTCTCCACCCTCTTTACCACTGTCCACCTACATGACATAATTGTGTGTCCCTGTTTCATAATGTTGTCGTATGTCCCTTCACGGTGTAAAGTGAGCTTGTTCTCAAACTCGCCGGTTCACACTCATGGATTACGAAGAAAGAGGGCACGTCATGTTGAGGAGCCCTAGCGGATATGGGCGCGAGGAAGGAAAGGTTGACTTTTTGCAATGCCAAAATAGGTGACACCGATTTGTCAACCAGGAAAGTACAGGTAGTCAATCAGGGGGTTTTAACATAAACCGACTGATACACATGCAGTTGTGACTGACCAGGTTGTGTGCTCCAAAGGACAAGGCATTTTTATGGTTTGCCTAATTTCCAAATGATACCACCCCACAGGAGAGTGCAATCCGATTTAATAGCCTCTTAAGCAAACTAAACCAGAAATCAGGCTCCTAACAAATCTTGTCAAGTGTCCCTAGTGAGATTTGAACTAGGGGAACTCAGCACCCAAAAGCCAAAATCGAAAATTTATGGACACCAACACAAACCAAGTTCTTTTACATTGCTCCTTGCAGACCAGCAGTGTATAATTGCGTTCCCAAACCGGGGGGGGGTGCAGTGGGGCGGGGTTAAATGAGGAAGAGTTCGGCAGAGCGGCCTTTTAAACAATCTCAATTTTCATTTAAAGTAGGAAATTCATAAAGCAAATGTGGCTGTGGTCAAAATTCCCAATGTGCTTTTCAATGTGCTTTGTGTGTAGGAAACATTTAGCATGTTAGATTTGGGCACAATTTAATGAGTACAAGTGTGGGGAGACGTGGTTGTAAGCCTGGGGTCCCCCTGTGATAATCGTTTTAAAAATGGGGTGAGGGGCAGAGAGTGGCGTCAGCAGGGGGGGAATATGGGGGCAGAGTGCCCCCTCTGAAAAAAAATCTTGAGGGGAAAAAGGGAAATAAAACCCGGATAGTATGTTGATCAGCCAATTTTCGGCTTCTTTTCCCTGCGACCGGGAAATTTTTGCTTGTGATTATATAGCCTCCATTTTCTGATTAAACTTTTAAAAATATTTTATTCCAATTATTTGAGAAAAGATTTGCCACAGGGAAAAGGGGAAAAGCACTTTGTTTTACTTTAAAAGAGAGAAACGTGGATTCTAGAGTGTTTTATGCTAATGCCAAACCTGTTTGATTGCACAATAATGGGAAGTGGGGAATGCCCCCGTAATGCCTCTTATTAAACTTAGAAACTCAATTAACTTGTTTGTTTTGAGATCAAAAACATTGTAGATCAGGGAGTTCCCCACAGAGTTATATATGGAAAGTGATGGGATTCAGGTTATGTTTATGCATTGATGCTGTTTGCTTGTCATGGTCTCTATTTGTAGAATGGGATCTTTGCTGTGAAGTCAGTATATATTTGAGATTTGAGCTAAGTCTCGACCGTCAGCAGTGGCAAATCAGCTATCAGTCTTGTTAGAGCTGTTTAGCTACAATAATGGTAGCTATAGGGCCACCAACAGTGCCAGGATTTATAATTCCATGTGAGCAGAGTCTACTGTTTGTAATATTTTACTTTCGTCTTTGAAGCCGAAAAGTGTGGGAATCAAAATAGGATTCCAAATTGTGGGACAGATAGAATCGTGGGTGGTGATTTATCTTGGACTGATATCCTGTGGATTATGTCGTCGAGGGACGTATTTAACCTTGTCGTCTTGCTTGCGAACTGCTGACAAAAGTTATCTTCAGGACTGAGAAGATTCAATTGGAATATTACACCTGAAAGACGTTACATTATGTGAAACTTTGCAACTGTAATTGTGGCGTCTTCGCTGTGCGGACATATCATCGTTGACTGCACGCCTTCACATAGGAACTAGAACTCTTATAGTAAGATAATAATCTTAAATTGTGTAAATTTATATGGTCATTTTGTTTTGGACATACCAAATTCTGAACCAAATCAAGAAAGCTCATTAAAATCTGTTCTATTTATAAATTTCAGATCACTTGTGCACAAGGCTAATTTATTTGTGTTTGAAAGGTATTTCTGAATTTAGGTGTCCAAAGACGTCATTAAACTTGTGATCGGGACATTGGTTTGCACCTACAGGGAAAGAAATTGCCCCTGTGAACACCAGGCTGGCTAAGCACCTGGTTGAGGGCAAAACGGTAATTGTTCCTTAAAAAAAGGCAGTTCTCAAACCGCCATACACTGTTTAAACCTCATCAGGACTGTAGATGCCACACAATTGCGCTGAACCCACACCCAAGCGCGCGAACACAGACAGCAACGCACAAAATGCACACATGGTGATGAGTTGCAAGACCAAATTTCACATGGCCACGACGAGTGAAACCAGTTACATGTATATAGTGTCACCTGCTTTTGCTGTTCTCAGGCACATCACCATTGCCCTTACGGATGTGACTTGTATATGGAACTTTGACCCTAAAGAAACTTGATCTACAGGACCTATGGATTTTTTTTTTTCAAGTTAAGTAGCAATTGTAAAAAGTCCATTGAAAGAACCAATTTCAAAAGGGGACCTCAGTGAAGGGACCTGGTCGGTGGACCTTGGTAGGTAGGTGCACCCTTTTTAAACCTTGCCATCAGACATTGGACATGTATATGGTTTACCTATGACACAAGTTGGTACCGCTCTAATGAGTTAAGCCATGCGAGACAAAAGTGGAAGTAGATGAAAGGTATGGTGTATAAGAGCTGCATGAGATCAGTGATGCTGTCTGGGAGTGAGACATGGGGCAATCTACACGTCAGCGCAGATCAAGATCGGATCCGTTTCCCCGAGATCCCATCACGGGGCCGTTTATAGAACTCTACACGGCACAATGAGTGCGAAAGTACGGCGACCTCTCGCCAGCGTGAAGGTGCAAGTTGCAGTGTACATATGCTACGGTAACAGTGGTGATCGAGGAAAGGAATACTTTACGCGTAAACCTAAAAGTACGCGATTAAAGCGCAGCGACACTAACCAAACGTGTACACACCATGTACGCGTTGAAGATCTGGATCTTGCCCGTGTAGACGCAAACTGGATACGAGATCTGGATCCGATCTGGATCCGATCTGGATCTGCGCTGCCGTGTAGATTGCCCCATGGTGTCTGAGCAAAAATGAAATGGGGATTCTGAGGAGGACAGAGGGAGCAATGATAAGAGCAATGTGTGGTGTGAAGTTGATGGACAGGATGAGGACTGAGGACTTGATGCAGATATTGGGTTTGGAAGAAGTGATGGACCGTTTGGCGAAGCCGAATAGTGTACGTTGGTATGAGCATGTTCTGAGGAAGGATGACGGGCATGTTTTAAGAAGGGCTTTTGAGTTTGAGGTGGAAGGTTTGAGGAGGAGAGGACGTCCAAAAAAGACTTGGAAGAAGAAAGTGGAGGGGGAGAGTAGGAGGATTGGTTTGAGGGTGGAGGATCAGGTGAAGTGGAAGGAGGGAGTAAGGGCGGTTGCTGCGAGTGTGAGGTGAATCCGGCCACCCCTGTTCACGGGGACAAAACCGGATTTAAAACTTTGGTCTTACTACTACATAAAATGGCTTTCACTCCAAAACCTCATCTGGAAAGTTTCATGAGGATATTTCAACCTGTTTTGAAGTGAGAGCTAAAAATGTGATTTTGCAATCCCATAGAGTACTGTGTAAAATTAATATTGGTCAACCAAAGTGGGGCATATTTTCACTCATAACATCCAAACCCAACATCCTTTAGCCCTAAGATTTCACAGAGTAAATGAGAAAAATAGTAGCTTGTGATTCCAAAATGTTGACCACTTCCGGTAAAATGTGGGGTCCCTGGGGACGAGGCTATTAGCAATCGGACCATGGACCTTTAAGGTTTGGGTGGAGGTGTGGACCTAACCTCCTAATATCTGATCCTGAGACTAAATAAAATTTACTGAAACTGGGACCCAACATATTGGAAACAACTTCTGTTCAAAATTAAGCTAAATTTGCCAAAATTTCACTTCACAGATTTTTTTCAAAGGTAATTTTGGATGAAAAAAGCACTCCTATACAATTTTTTCGGAGTATATGGAGCAGTCAGAAAGGCCAATTATTTGTCTCCATGGCAACCATAAAAGAAAATGATTCAAAACAATAAATAGAGCACAATTACCATACATATCGAACAAACACAGTAATTAAACAAGGTCAAATGTGGTAACATGTGATAGACTGGAAGAGTTGTAGTCCAATCATAA
>JAMKCH010015933.1:0-24630 GCA_023653785.1 Ophioderma brevispina
TAAGTCTGCAGTCCTTGTATGGAAAATGCACATGCCCATAAAATGGTTCGTTGCCTCCAACCGCTAAGAAGAGACGTTTGCAAAGGTGAGTCGTGATTCCTCGCCGGAAGACCACAATTTTGGTTGCATTTTTTTCGGGTTTTAGTAACATGCGTATGCCATGAGGCGGTGGCGGCAAGAAATCTGCAATTTGAAAAGTTTAAAAATTGCAAAATTAAAAAAAAAAAAAAAAAAAAAAAACTTTTGATTTTTTTTTTAAATCGGTCATGAGTCTTCCAAACAGGCCAATCGACATTTGGCGAAAAGTGAAGTTTTTTGCATATTATGATACTATATCACAAGCTCTTTTCATATACCAAATATGAGCAAAAGTAAACTTCACAATTTTTAGATATAATAGATTTTCACTTTGGGGAATCATACCAAAAAGCCAAATGAAAGTCTTCAAAACAGACCAATATGCATTCGTATGTTTGCTGTATCTGAAAACCACCGACCACGGATGCATTATTAAATGTGGTGAGCTATCGATCAATGGGATACTGCGCGATTCATCTCCTCGCTTGATCAACACGGGTGGGGGGGGGGATATAGAACGTATTGGTCAGACGTTTTATATTAGTAGAATGTGTGTAGCAAATATTATAAATTTTTCCAGTATTTTAATGACAACAATTCTGCGAAATAATTACTGTAAAAAATTACAGTATTACTGTCAAAAACTGATTCAATCAAAAACACGGAAAAATATATATTTGGCGAGTTTATTTACAGAGATTGTGATGTGTAGAGAATAAAAAAGCACTGACGAAATCTAACTTAGTAGGCCTATCCACAAAGGGTCAACCAAAATGTTAAGGTGCATATACTGTAATTCAGTTAATTTAGGAAAACATATGCAATTAATTCAACTGTAAAAATATAAAGTGAAGTTGAATGGAACTATAAAAGCTGTGGTTAGGGATTTGTTGGCAGAATTCCTCCCAGTATGTCCTATAAGATTACAGTATTTTTCCTGGAAATAACTTATAATTGAGGAATCCATAATAGTGTATAAACAATTGTTGATATAGTCAAAGTTCAAATACGAGCCTCTCTGATAAATTTAGTCGTAATAGCCGAAAATTGGAACAAAAAAAAGGTATTTTACTATATTTCTAATTACGGTCAAGTATTGTCTTTTTCCTGATCCTTGTTTTTTTACTGTGAAGCGCCGTTATTTCGTACATACAAGATGCCTGTTAGTAGTGGTATAAACAAAAATATGCAGTAGCTGCATGTGGTCTTTACCAGACGTAGATGTAAGATGTCTTGACTGTCTAAGCGACGATCCGGCGCGATGAGCACGGCAAAAGGAGCCTGAGTTTATCAGTTTTGAATCGCGCAGTTGAGTTTTAATTTATTATTATTTGTTATTGTTTTTTAGCATAATTAGGATCTTTTATTTGTATGATGTGAAACTATACGTTTCATGAGAATAATTTCACAAAATACCCTTATTTCATTTGAGTGAAGTGATAACACAAACATACATGTATTACGTTACGTAAATTGTGCAAAAATAGTAACATTTACTCAGTTTACCACCTGTTGCTGCAATTAATTGATTGTTGAAGGTGTATCAAGTAAAAGATTCAAATCAGCCTAAGTTGGTAAATTCGAAAGTGACACAAAGATAATTTTTAACCCAGAAAAGGCCATAAAACAATCACTAATGTAGTAGCCTATTTTCACTTCAATTTTTTTTAGATAGTTCAAAAAACTCTTGTTGAAACCCTTCAAGTTTTGGTAGATATTTGTCCATTTTAATTTACAATTATAGTAATTGAAAGGAAATAATGTAATTACATAAATCAATGTCTATATACTCCCTGCGTATTGGTAGCATAGTATCGTGGTCATGAGGATGGGTTCATATATCAGAGGTCCCAGGTTTTGATTCCTAGTTCATAGTAGATAGGCTTACCTGTTTTAAAAGTTACTACATGATTAATTACAGCCAAAATACCCTCGTCTACCCGAGCCATTTTTTAACCCAAAAACTCCCGAAGGGGGTGGGGTGGTTACCACCCCCTGTGATTTCCGTTACTGAACATCCGATTCCTGTAAATGTGGTACAAAAGGATAGCTTAGCGTTCTTATTCCATTTGTACAAAATAAGTAACAACATCCAATTATGACGTCACGATGAGTCATATGTTGAGGAAGGAAAGTGCGTAAAAATACTGAAACAAGGGGAATTTAGGGTGGGAAATTGATATTCGCAATTTTAGTGACCCAAACACCTTATTATAGCACTAAAATGCTCTATATAAAACTAGTCATTTCCCATCATGAAAAATGTGATATTCCTAACCTTTCTTTGGATCACCTTTATCTTTCCTATACCGGTGGGGATGTTTTTGTTTTGGATAAAAAGGAGAGAAATATGTCAATTGACAAATTACATTAAAAAAAAAATCTGGCACCAAAAAAGTGGGCTTTAGCCTAGCCGGGAGGAACCTGAGGCGGGTGCCTAACCCCCAGGTAGACGAGGGTAAGATCAATAATGCAAGGCTAAAACAAAGAAACGTCAAAATCTTATTTGTTTTCCTCTTTTCTTTCCTAAATTTTCCCACATACCTACACGATTAATTTGAGTTCCAGAAACTTAGTTTGATTAATAATTTCACTAACTTGATAATTTATCTGTGTTACTAAATAAGCGCATAAAGTGTAATATGTTTTGGTACATGTAGACAAATTATCAATTCCACTTTTCAGCCATCGTCAATTAAAATACATGAT
Organism: Ophioderma brevispina; assembly: GCA_023653785.1. Lineage (NCBI taxonomy): Eukaryota > Metazoa > Echinodermata > Ophiuroidea > Amphilepidida > Ophiodermatidae > Ophioderma > Ophioderma brevispina. Next base: position 2,788 of record JAMKCH010015933.1, read on the forward strand.
AATGGTAAATTAAAAGAGTACTCATTGAAATTATTCAATAAATGAATTGCAACCCGATTACGCTTATTGAGTAGATACAGGAAATTATTTTCCTTTCAATTCCAATAAAGAAAGATGTTAAATGGAGAAAATTATGATTCTGCATTTTCAATAAAATACCCCTTTGATAATCAGAAAGATGGCAATTTGAATTGAAATCAAACGTCAGAAAGTCTTGTCGGCAAAAACGGCCATTTAACCTCAAACTGGTTAGTTTTTTACTCATAGAAAGTTTTCAACAACAGAAAGTTAAGAGCAACTACTCTAAGAGTGCTTTGACTCCAAAGGTGAAACATAATACGCAATGATTGTTTGATGACAAAAGTTAAATAATATCCATGGGAATATCAATTTCATTTCAAATTGTTCGGACGGTACACTCCGAAGTCGTTTATTTTTACGAGTTTTAGATACGTCATTTGACCAATGCTAAATGACTCTTCTATGGTTACTTGGTTACTTGAAAGTAGTAAGCCTACATGAATCGTGTAGTTATTTTCAGGGACAGTGGAACTAATGAAAATAATAACTATAAATGAAAAAGAATACCATATGATTAAAGCCGTTGTTTTAGTTAATTTGTACTGAAATAACAGTAGTCATTATAAACACGTGTTATGTGTCGATCATTAGAATTAAAGTGATTATCGTCCGAACGCGTCTCGTAAATTTTCATACAAAAAGATAAATGACTCTGATAGTAGGATAAAGCTTTCTTCTTGATAAATAGTGAGCTTTGATTCCTTTTACTCTAAAAAATTATCAAAATATACACCTTAAGCAAATAAAACAGATAATCACAACTTCTTCCACTTAACGTTTATGAAAGGTATTATGTCCACTAATGCACAAAACCCAGGGTTTCAAACGCTAGACATACGCGTTGGACGTCCTTACGTGTACTTACCATGTGGGGCCGATGCACAATTTGGAAATCCAGCAAAATACTGTAAATGTTAGGTCCAATTTACCAGGCGTAAAAACGACTACAACTGGAGCTTTATTCGATTTTTTTTCGAGAATAAACATTATCGTACATTCAGTATATGAATTTTCAATAATACGATTAAGTAATAAAGTTTACCAGAAAGAAAAAATGCTATAAAATTTTACAAGAAATTTCTGGCGCAAAATTCTTCCAACAAAACCCCGTAAAAAAACATCTTACAGGTTTCATTCAAATTTAACTGCTATGTTTATAATAAATAACTGTATAGTTATAGCGTGATGTATCTATTTACATTCGATGTATTCAAAACATGTTAAATAATCTTATACAAAATAAACATTGTGAACACATCATTCTCTTTTCATCTTCACTGGCACATTATTCTGCCTGTCAGAGACAATTGACACCTTAGAAACCGTACAAAAGCATCGTCATTTCTAGCGCCCCTCCGCAGGCAAAAGTATGGCAACATGTTGATACACCGATGATGATGCGATCGATCGACTCTTTTTGAGGACGCCAAAAAAGCTCCAGTGCATTCGTCTCCTTTGACAAGAAAAAAAGTGCGGACGTTGTTAGTTTTGCAAACAGACCATCACTTTGTTAATTAAATTTAGACAAGGAAAACAAATGATAACTTGAATGGAAAAGCGTGCTCAAAATGAAGAACGTTTCAATGTCACAATGTCCACATAAAAGCATTTTCCAACATGTTTCAAATTTTAGATATGCAAGTTCATAATTTCTCGAATAACTTCAATCGCCGCGATATCTCGAAATGTGAATTTGGTCGATGGGCCCTGTTTGGAAGATTCGTGCCGATAGTTATGCAACATTATTTTCTTATTCCAAAACAGTCGGAGTGTAACGGAAGAGGACGAGGTCCTATGTTGGCATGGGAACGAAAATGAGTCACCCATAAGTGTCCTAGGTACCTATAGACTCTATGCAATACTCCCTCCCTATATATATCTCGCTTCTCCTGTAACACTCCTTTCTCATCCTCTCTTTATCTTTTCTAGGTCAGAGTAAGGAGCGTGCGATCTTTTTCAGCGTCTTTCACACAGCTACCGACCCTTCCATCCCCCAGGCTCTATCTTCTAATCCCGCGCCCCTAGTTTATTAATCTCTCTCTCTCTACATCTTCACTATGTCATGAGGCACTCTTTTTGCACTTCAGGTGTTGGTGAAAGGACTTCAAAATGGAAGTTACTAAAATGAAGGATATATTACCTTAGTCTACCAAGCCAAAAGTCAGACGTAGCCGCACTCCTTGTCACGTCTGCAGCTTACCCAGGATGACCAACTACACGCTGTATACAAACATCTCTTGAGTCACTCCCAAAGAAACAGAAAATGAACATCATCAAAAATGGCGGCAATTCCAGGGTTGCTTTTCACTTGATGCGCTCGTAAAATCCTGAAGTATCGCAAGAGGGATTTGGCAGTGCTTCAATATGATCTATTGGATCTCAAATATCTTGGTTACTGGAGGATAAAGCAAGTTGACGGGGTTCTCAGGTTCTGACAAAGTAGCCAGGTACACATACATTGAGTTTACGCTCCTTCCTCATCGAGTTTGTCGAAGCTGATGAAGTGGTGATAACTTAAAGGAGTTTCACAAGGCACAGAAGCGAATTTATCCAGTTCTACGGCAAGAAACTTAGGACTATTTGCAAGATGCTAGGTTGATGCCTGTAGTGCTCTCTCACAGCTTCAACAAGATCAACAAAACTAGATAGGCTTCCTGGACATCCTTAGAAGTGCCGAAATTTAACCATCTGACAATACTCTGGTGGGTCATTTGCAGCTGAGCTAATTTCTCGCTCCAAGATGGCCAGAAATTATCGAACAGAGGCAGAAAAGGCCAACGATCGGGGTGATCTACACGCTATGTGACTTAGATGATACGAGATCATGCAATCAAAGAACTTGGACACGTCCCGAGATGCTACTACAGCAACTAAAGGAAGTACAGGACATTCTTAACAAGAAGGTTGACAACACAGAGGATATTCGCAGCAAGCAGATTGTCTAGCCACCTGCTACTGTCTACGTGGAGAGAACTTCTTACTCAGACCAACCAGACTTCAGAGGCATCCAGTGTTACAACAAGCAGTGAGTCTTCGTAAGCAGCTTCTTGGAGCCGAAACAGGGAATCATTTCTTAACTGCCCGTGCATTAATCCTTGGGTGTTGCAATGAAGAAAAAAGCAACGTCATCAGGATCTTCACAATGCTGGACGCTAGTGCGGAAAGAGAGGCAGCCAAGGGGTGCTTTTCTGCAGGTAAGATATAACATAGATAATGATTTTTTCCTCTTATTGATGTTAGAAAAAACAGGAATGAAGTAATATGTCCTACGAATCTGTGCATTTTGATCAAATTAAGTGCACTGTTTTTGATGTACATTGTTTGACATATATTTGTGTAATGTTATAGGCCTAAGAAGGGTCGTCATCTCGCCAATGGTTCTGATAAACACCATGGACATTCCCCGATACATTGTGAATATCGGCGACATTCTTCGTGAGCTGGGTCAACACAAGGACGCCCATAGAATGTAGGAATAGGGGGCGTGGAACTAGAGGGAGCGCTGGGGATGGAAGGGTCTGGAGTTGGGTGCAAGACGCTGAAAAAGATCGCAAGCTCTTACTGTGACCTAGAAAGGTAAGCATTGAGACTAAACAGGATAAAGGTGCGAGGGAGGGAGTGAGAGGGAGATAGAGGGGAGCGAGAGAGAAATAGGGAGATTAGAAAAGAGGGAGAAGGTAGGGGGACTTCCTACTTGATGAATAGATGCTTCGTCCATTGTAATCCGTTTGGTCCAGTTACACTAATTCAAAATTCCCATTTGTCCCTCCTTCATTTCGTAAGTTCCAATTCCCACGTGGCCAGTTTCTTTGGTCCATTTTTCTATTCCTCCTACATTGATCAGTCCACTCTTGGACGAAGGCCTATAAGCATGCCGTTTCCACAGTTTCCTTCTCCCTTGTCTCCGGTTGCCATTTGGTTTCCTTCCAATAGACATTTGAAAAATGATCGTACAATCGTTTTCTTTTGCCCTTTTTTGTTCTTTTTCACAGTGACCACAATGATGATGTACTCCATCTTTTATCTTCTCCTGTGGAATATGATGCCCATGTTTATTCCTTTTCTTGATGCTTCTGTTGATTGCATTGGATCTGGTTTGGTCTCTGATAATTTGTTTTCTGTCTTGCATGTAATTGGGAGAACGTTTCTTTACTCTGTTATGCTAGCACGCATGTGCAGAGTTTTTTCCATTTCTGGAAGTTAGTGTCAAAGTAGCAACTAGGTAGAAATGCTTTCATGACTGAGCTAAAATCATATAAAAATGCTCGACCAATCGGCCTTAATGCTCTTACAAATCTCATTATCCTATTTGGTATTAAGTTGAGGGAACTCTTTGTCCAGTTAGATTCGTCACTTGTTCCAGTGATGTGGACATTTATTGAAACGGTTTCAGAAGAGAGTACAAAGTACAGAGTGTCCCAAAACCTAGGGGGGGCCGGCCGGCCAAGTAGCGTTCAGTTTTTTGCCGTTCCCATTAAGGTTTAGGCACGTAAATCACGACAACTTGAAAATATAGTCATGAGTCTTCCAAACAGGCCACATCGACCATTTTGGCGAATTGAGTTTTTTGCATATTATGATAATAGATCAACAGATTTTCATATACCAAATATTGAGCAAAATAACATTCCAAGTTTTCGATACAATAGATATTCACTTTGGGGAATCATACCCCAACGCCAAATGAAGTCTTTTCCAAACAGACCAATCTGCATTCGTTCTGTTGCTGTCTGCTGAAAACACGCACGGCTGCTTTATTAAGTGAGCTATCGATCAATTGGATACTGCGAGAATTCATCAACACTGTGAAACTCTTGATCAACACTGTGAAAATAAAGTATACTGTAACAACTGCATTCAACTCAAAACACTGGCAAAAAAATTTAGGCGATTTCTTTACAGAGATTTTTAATGTGTAAGAATAACCAAGCACTGACGAACTCCTAACTTAGTAGCCTATCCCCAACTTTTAACGGTGCAAAGAATATACGTAAATTCCAGTTAAATTTTGGGTACCACATTATTCATTAAACTGTCAAATATAAGTGATTTTGGAACTGGACAAACTATAACTGTGGTTTATGGATTTTGTTAGCAGAACTGCTCCCATATTTTTCCTTATAAATTCACAGTAATTGTCCCTGTAAATCACTTCTAATTGAGAACCATATAGTGTATAACAATGTGAAATTAATTCAAGTTCAAATACGAAGCCTCTCTGATAACATTTAGTTGTAATAGCCTCTGAAATTTGACAAAAAAGTATTTTACTATAATTTAATTAGCGTGTCAAGTATGCCCTTTTCTGATCCTTTTTTGCAAGATGTCATGACTGGTCTAAGCGACGATCCGGGCGGAGCACGGCGAAAAGGAACCTACGTTGATCAGTTTTCAACAATCGCGGCCAGTTGTAAGTTTTAATTTATTATTATTTTTTATTGTTTTTAGGCATACTATTAAGGATTTTTATTTGTAATGATACAACTATCGTTTCATGATAATAATTTCACAAATCCCTTATTTCATTTGAGAAGTGATAACAACAAACATTATTAAGTTACGACGGCAAATGTGCAAAATATTAACATTGACTCAGTTTACACCTGTTGCTGCAATTAAATTGATTTGTTGAAGTTGTAATCAGTAAAAGATGCAAACTAGCTATTTGGTAATTCAAAGTTAACAACAATATAATTTTTAACCCCCGAAGGACATAAACAGTCACTAATGTAGTAGCCTAATTTCACTTCAATTTTTGAATAGATAGATGTCAAAACCTCTTGTTGCCAACCCTTTCACGTTTTGGTATGATATTTGTTCCATTTTAATTTACAATATATTAATTTGAAAAGGAATTAAAGTATATACACCATAATTCAATGTTCTTATCTATTTTCCGCTTATGGTAAAGCATAGTACTGGGTTCATATCAGAAGGGTCCCCGGTTTATTCCTATTTCATAAGTAGATACCACACTGTTAAAAATAATTTGTAAAAACAGGCATTTGAACAGGCAGCTGGACTCACTACATGGAAGGAATGTAAAAATCCCTGGAGCCTTGAAAATACGAAACCATTGCAGTGGAACGTAAAATAACGGCGTAAATCTCAGCTTAACGTGTATTGTTTGTTTTTGACTTGTATAAACAATATTAGAAGTAAAACGTTATTACATCCTCTGACCAAATTTTCAATTTGTAGCTAGCTATGGCATCATACAAACTTGTATTGCAACGTTACCCCACGTGGTTATAAAAAAAGTTAATATTTCAGTTCGGCACACGATTTTGAGATAAAAAAGGCAATAAACAAGGGGAAACTGAAGAACTAAAGATTTAAAACCATGTTTAAACACGTTGTTTTATATATATTATAGATATATAATATATATATATATATATATATATATTATATATATAATATATATATATTATATAGTATATATTATACTGTATAACCCTATAGTCCGCACCTTTGGGAGAACACTGATCTTTGGTTATGTACTAATGAATACTTAAGGGAGACATTTACTGTCACTCCCTAACGTTTCCTTTAGAATTGCTGTTTTTATCCGTCCCAAGGCTATGAAAAATATTAATTTTGCAAATGAAGGTAATCCACTAAATAACAAAGGATATAATATTAATTATTTAACATAACGATAATAGCTACATTATCACCTAATTAATGTTCAACTGTCTCCCTAATATAACCATTTGTAGATTTATATATATATATATATATGTGGTGTGTTGTGTGTGTGTGTGTATGTGTGTACTACTTTTTTTTCAATTAAACAAAATTTTATTTTTACAATGCTAGGGAAATCAGATTTTGCATTTTTTAATGACGTTTACTCTTACGACGTTATTTAACAAATTTATAGTACAAACGATTTCATAGTTCGTATCTTACATTAAAAACAGTAATTACAAAGAACGTAATATTACGGAAATAGACAACGGTCATCGTACAAATACGACTTTTTTCAAATGTGTAGTATTATTATTTAGTCCACTGTTTATTTACATTTTCTGGTTCAAATTGTAATTTTATATGTTCTGTATAGGTAATAAAGCGTGATGATTATTGAATAATTGGGGTTTACCGTAATGGTAAAGTAAAGTCAGGTAAAAATTAGGGTAACATTTTTTAACATTGTAGGCTTACCTGTTTAAAAGGTACTTACATAACCCTCGTCTACCCGATCCCTTTTTTTTTTTTTAAAACTCCCGACGGGGTGGGGGTGGTTACCACCCCTGTGATTTCCGTAACTGAACATCCGATTCCTGTAAATTTGGTACCAAGGATAGCTTTATAGCGTTCTTATTTCCATTTATACCAAAATAATACCAACATCCATTATACGTCGCTATGCCGTCCATATTTTGGAGAAAAATGCGAAAATAACTGGAATATAAGGTGAAATTGATATTTCGCATTTTAGAGCGACCCAACCCTTGAATGAAGCAATAAATGCTCTCATTATATAAACTAGTCATTTCCTCCCATCATGAAATGTGATATTCCTAACCCTTTCTTTGGGATCACCCCTTTAGTCTCTCCTATACCTCGGTGGATGTTTTGTTTTGGATAAAAAGGCGCGAAATATGTAATTGACAATTTACATTAAATAATCTGTCTTGCACACCAAAAAAAAGTGGAGGCTTTAAGAGCTAGCCGGGAAAACCTGAAGGGTGCTACCACCCCCTTAGGTAGACGGAGGGTTAAAATCAAAAATGCAAATGTAAAACAAAGAATAAAACATCAAAATATTTTTCGTTTTCCTTTCCCCTCTTTTTTTTCCTATATTTTCCCACAGACCTACGATATTATTTTGAGTCCAGCCACTTAATTGATTATAATTTCACTAACTTGATAATTTTTCTGTGTTTACTAAATAAGCCCAATAAAGTAATTGGTTTTGAGTACATGTAGACAAATTATCATTCACATTTTCAGTCATCTCAATTACAATACATGATTAATGGTAACTTAAAAGATTACTCTTAAAATTATTCAATAAACTGACTGCACTCCGATATACCGCTTATTACAGAATTAATTTTTCCTTTCAATTCCAATCACGAAAGATGTTTAACATGAGAAATTCCCATTCTGCATTTTTCAATAAATGTACCCCTCTTTGATAATCAGAAATTGGCAATTTGAATTGAAATCCAACGTCAGATGTCTTGTCGGCAAACTGCCACCTTAACCTCAAAATGGTTTAGTTTTGTTTTACTCATGAAAGTTGTTCAACAACAAGTGTAAAGCAACACCTAAGATTGCTATGACTCCAAAGATGAAACATATACGCAAATGATCTGTTGATTACAAAATTAAATATATCATGGAAAGATCCATTTCATTTCAAATTGTTCTGATATACACTCCGAAGTCCTTTATTTTTACGAGTTTTAAATACGTCCCTTTGACACTAATTGGTATATACTCTTCCTATGGTTTTCTGCGTTACTTTGAAAGTAGTAAGCCTACATGAAAATCTTGTATTTATTTTCAGTGACCGTTGGAACTATGAAAATTTAATAACTATAAATGTACAATATACCATATAAGCGTTGTTTTTAGTTTAATTGTACTGTGAAATAACATATTCATTATAAACACGTGTTGTATGTGTCCGATCAGTAGAATTAAAGTGATTTTCGTCACAACGCCTCGTAAATTTTAATAAACAATTTATAAATTACTTGAAAGTTGAATAGTATATAACTTTCTTCTTGATAACATTGATCTTTATCCTTTTACTCCTTCCAGCAATCAACAGATAATCACAACTTCTTCCACTTAACGTTTAATGCAGTTCTTATGTCCAATAATTCACAAACCCAGGGTTTCAGTATTATGAATTTTCAATTATACGATTACGTACTTAAGTTTACCAGAAAAATGCCTATCATTTTTACAATAAATTCTGGGCACATTCTTCCAACAAACCCCGTAAAATCCATCTTTTACAGGTTTCCCATTCAAATTACTGTATATTTTATAGCTGAATTGGTAATTACACTTTAAATTGAGTATTAAATTTTGATTAAATCAATTCTAATACAAATAAAAATGGTAGAACCTCAGATAGAAAAAAATTCACTCTTTCTATCTTCACTGGCAACATTATTTTTTTGCCTGTAAGAAGAACAATGAACCTTATAAACCGTACAAGATTATAGCATTTCTAGCGCCTCCGCATGCAAAAGTATTTTCAACGTGTTGAATACCGCACCGCTGAGGCACTCGTCGACTCTTTTTGAGTACGCCCAACAGCTCATGTAACATTCGTGTCCTTTGACATAGAAACAGAGGCCGTTTTTTAGTTTTTTTTTTCAAACAGACCAATCACTTTGTAATTAAATTTTACAGAAAAACAAGGATACTTGGAATGGAAAAGCGGTGTTAAAATGAAGAACGTTTTCAATGTCCACAATGTCCACATAAAATCATTTTCCTAAATGTTTCAAATTTTAGATATCAAAGTTCATAATTCTCGAAACTCTTCAATCGCCGATATCTCGAATTGTGACTTTTGGTCGATTGGCGTTTTGGAATATTTCGTGACGATATAATTAAAAAACGATTTGATGATAGTTTTGGCAGCACAATATGCACCAGGCGACTAAAGCAGGCATTTGATTGGTCGCGCTCTGTACATGCCGTCGGGAAATTCCCACTCGCCCACTCACTGATCTATTTATAACGCGCACAGTGACTTCGGTCACTGTTCAGGCTCGTCAAATGACTCGTTCGGCACTTTTTTGCGCTATGAATTAAGCTTGGCCGCCCCCGCCTGCCCAAAACATTTACCATAAAAGCGCCCCAATTTCAGGTCCCGTATAAACATTTAAGCAAATACTTATAACTTATTTAACAGTCTTGGTTATTAGCTTTGCAAAAAAACAGCAAACCCCATGACGGGTTACCCTAATGACTGGGTTATCCCTTAGTTAAATGAAAGCTGTGTTTTTTTTACTTGTACACGGACAGACGGTGAAACAAAGTTTAATGCCAGAAAAAACAAAGGCATATCCATTGAAAACATGTTTCTTTCGCAAACAAATGAATAAACAATCAAAACATTCCCACTAAAATGTCCAACACCCAAGCGTCAAAGAATGCAATAGAAACTTTAACATAACACATCATCAAAACACATATGTTAATGTGTGCAAAACCTAGTCTGTCGGTTTACAAGTAAACAAAAAGTAAGTATATAAGCTATCCTTCAAACCGGCAAGTGGTAAGTTTGAAAGCAACCTAAAACAAAATAAAATAATATTTTAATAATTTAGTCATTTGTCTTTTAACACTGCTATTGTCTTCCTTTATTTGGAAACAATTATTCTAACAGACATATCCTTCACTTTAGACTACTGCAAATTTCCAGAATATTTTTTTTTTAATTATTTTGGGTGGATCACTGATAGTTCCTTTAACATTCAGTCAGTTTAAGTGTTAAATGGTTAGTTTGGAATTGGATCATTATCACATCGTCATCATCATCTCATCATCGTCATCATCATCATCATCATCATCATCATCCATCAAAATCATCGTCGTCGTCCGTCCATCATCATCGTCGTCGTCATCGACATCGTCATCGTCCGTCGTCACATCATCGTCGTCATCGTTCAATCGTCGTCGTCCTCATCATCTTCGTCATCTACATCGTCATCGGTCATCGTCATCGTCATCATCATCGTCTTCGTTGTTTGTCATTACTTAGCATCATGACTAATTAGTTTATATAATTATTCAAGCTAATAAGCTTACTGGAATAATACACCCTACTCTAGTGTGTCTAAGTACGCAAAATACTTTACGAGCGTAATTAATGCCAGGGGTAGATTGTCTATAAGAATGTTCTTGTTAACCCATCAATGATGGGTTTTTGCATCGAGAGCGGCGGTTTAATATGTTGGTTCTGTTAGCGCAAACTAGTCGGCCGTTTTAATGTCTGTTTGCGGCGCCGAAATTCGGCAAAATGTTATAGAGGTGGTGGGCCTTTTCTGGTAGAATTTATTTTTTTTTAATTAAAATTTTAGTGACGGCAGTGAGTTGGGGAGGTTTTCAGTTTTTTCGGGCATCTTTGAATGCTCTCGCTTGTCGTCTATTCTACACTCAAGTGGAACCAACATGACAATACACGAAAACTCCTGGGCACTGGACAACCGACTAAACCCGGTTAAAAATTATGACGACAAATTACGAGACGACGGCCAATTAACACTTAACTTAACAATAAACACTTTTATCCACAAGGGGTCAAAGTTCACCCCCTATTTTTAGTACGGTTCGTGACTCCCAATCCAGTCCACATTAAACCGTTGTTTAATTGCTACCTGTAAATCAACTTTTTATGGTGTTTGTTAGACTTTTTAAACACTTCAAGGTGTTAATGAAACTTAAACAACCATACAACCCATAGGCCTTACAGTAAAATCTAGAAGGCAACCGCTTCGTAAACACCTAATACTTATATACTAACACTATTGCCTCCTTGTGCTTTTAACTGTATTGGTTGTTTAACTAAGGGATTTGATTAAGACCCACCAAACGGAATGGAATTGGACGGGAATTGAAACAATGAACCTTACTTAAACTCCGTGACTATTAAACGACGACCTGCCGATTTGTTCACGATTAAGAATTTATATGAATTTTTTTAGCTGAAATCTTTTGAAGCCATTCTGGCATTGAGTATTAGCGCACTTAGAATGTCCCAATTTGTTAGTGCGTATCGAGCTCAGAGGTTTTATACTTTTTGAGGCTTTCATCCAATCACTTTGATCATGACTTCAAACTTTCTTTCGCATACATTTTGATCATGCTGCCTTGCAATTAATGCCCTCTATTCGTATATCGCGTTTAGATTGATTTAATTCTGATCTGTTCTTTCTTGCGTGTCATTAATGTTTCAATGAAGTGAGACGACATTCTGCCAATTCCACATATAGATCTGGATTTTAAAGGAAATCAATAACGTTGAAACTTAGAAATCAAGTTGGATTGAGTAATTAATATGGCCACATCAGACATGCTCGAAACTGATTGTTTTACTTTTTAATATTTGGGATCCATTGGCAAAAATGAAACCGGCCTCTTTATCTCATCACACACGTTATAGGAATCAGAATAAAACTGTATACGTCCATTGTACAAATGGAAGTGCTTTGTTTTTAATTGCTGATTACCTGAATGCTTGTTGGTGGGAATGTCGTATTTTATTAGGTCGTTCTGTTTAACATTTAAACATGCATTGATTCACTTGTTTTGATTTATTATTTCTACACCTGTTCAGATAATACGGAGACGCTATGTGTCCGATCGCCAAACAGTGCGTGGCACACGCAAAAACTTTCAGGACATACATCTCATCTCATCCGCCACGGCAGAGGCCGTGTATTCCGTAGGTTCGATCTGTCTCAAGCACTCAACTTTCTTGAGGCGAGAAATATTTGAATGAAGCCTTGGAGATTGAGAGGGATTTGTGGGAGAGGTTTTGTCTCATACAACGATTGGCAAACTTGAAGACGAGTATTGAGACGATGATGGGTTACTCTACAAAAGCAATCGACGTTGACCGTCATACAGGAAAATGATCCAGTAGTATAGTATTGACAAGGTTTTTTGGCGAGAGTCTTTGACACCTGTAAAACTGAAATCAAACTTGACAGCGAAAAATGAAACAAAATTAAAAGTAAATAAATAAACTAAGCAATACACTAAACAATGTGGAATGACTAAATGGTTTTAAAGAGTTCCAAAGACAAAAGCAAACTTTGTAGCAGTTCAAACGCACTCATTCTTTACCAAATTTTAGTTGGGTACTAAAAAACCCAGCTTTGTAACCCCAACACGGGGGGGAAAGCATGAAATACAGAGTGAGTAAAAAACTTGACCCCCTGATTCGTGTCCGCCATTTTGATATTTTTAAATAACAATATTAACATATGTGGTAACATCCAGAAAAGTCTAGTGTCATACTTTACTTGCTGCGAAAGATAATGCCAATCGGTTAAGTATAGGCCCGAGCTTGCGAATCAAGTAGTCAGGCTTTTCATCATCACGGATTCCAATTTGAATGCACGGCGGGCCGGCGGCCAACTAAGCAATGAATCTCCAAAATGGATGAAAGGGTGTCGTCTAAAGTTTATGTCCAAAGAAAAGGGGTATCTTAAAGGTGTAAAAAAGCCAGTGATTAATGGTTTATTATATTTGAAAAAAAACACTTTTTTGCCAGATGTGGAATTATTTGGTTTTACAAATACTTAAACCTCAAAAGGTTGTCACCGATGTCTGTTCCTTCATATGGTAGTGATTCATTCAACTCCTCCAGAACTGATTATGTATCAAGTAATTATTTTCAAATGATTGTTATGAGTGATGAGGACGTAGAAAGTTAAGAGGGCATCGATGGTAAATTGTGACTGAATTGCGTGGGGTTTAAATTAGCATCACAGTTATTCTGCAGTCAATAAACTAGTCGCTTTTTTCTTGGACACTGATTTCCTTCGCTGAACGCGTTTTCATTTTAATGTGATTTCGTGGACAGAGCGCAAACCGACTACTTATTTCAAATGGCTGTAGCTCGGGTTATCCAACCGATGTGAATGATCTTTGCAGCAAATAAGATAAATGAACTATATTTCAGTTGATCCCACATATGTGGTAGCTATATGGTACTTAAAAATTCAAAAGGCGAACACTAGGGTTCAAGTTTTTTTGGAATCGCCTGATAGATTAACCAACTTGGATAAGTACCCAACATTGCTAAATTAGGAGAGGGGCAACATATAAAGGGTCTTTAATATGGTCACACTGTGTTGGGTAAAGTTTATAAAGATTTGTGCCAGACCCTTTGTAGTTATAGAGGTATAAAACAAGATGCATGGAAAGTTTCTTCTAAAAATATTTACTATATTTATTGCAGTGATGGTACAAAACACCAAAATTGATATTTTTTACAATATTCAATTTATCTTTCAGGACGCAGCAGCAGTAGTCAATAAAGGCCATATTACGAAAGGGTCGAAAGTTCCGAAAGTGAAGCAGATTACGACAGAATCAGGTAGGCCCATATTGATGTCAGCAAAATAGTCTACGTTTCAGCACAGTCTGTGTTTCTTTTGATCTATATCTCCTTAAATTTTAGTTTTTCATAAACATTTGGGGAATGGTCGGACAACGTGGGAAAGGTCAAAGCAGAATAAAAATGGTAAAGATCTGGTATTTCTGTAACTTCTGTATTGAACACATGAATCGAATTCTACCTTATCAATTAGATGATTCGTCATCACAGAGAAGTAGTTTGCCATCGGAAGCTCTAGATAGTGTCCAGTTATAAAACCAAGCAAATGGCAGGAACAGGCAGGTCAAGATCATTAATCTTTCGTGTTGACGCGGCGAAGAGTAAGGAAAGGTGTGATTCAACTTTTGGACAAAATATATAGGCCAGATCATTGTCTGGGTGAAACAGTTCGGATGGAGACAAGTGAAATGAGCCACCGTTATGTTGTGTGATGGCGCGTGCGTCGGTATGTGTGTGGGGTGGGCGCGTGTATGGTTTGTGTTGAAAATTGAAGTAAAAGTATTTAACCTTAATGATTCATTTTTCACGTATCACACATCAGTTCACATTTTGTGATGGGGTCAAAGCCACACGTCATTTATTTTCTCGATTTGTGGGATTTTGTTTGATAATCTCAAGGGATTGGTATGTGAAGATTCTAAGTGTTACTTAACTAAGTTTTGTAATTAAAATCGGAGATCCCAATTCTAATTATTTATCTCGACCTAAATATTGACCTACCATCAAACACTTTGTCATTTGTATTGCCTTTTATCAGGGCCGGTCGCTTAGACATTTTGGAGGGGGGGTTTTGTACTGAAGAAATGCTATTGCAGCACAGTAAGTAAGAGTCCTGGAAGCGTAGTGAGATTATACAATAATGAAACTAAAGCCGGACCGTCGCTAGACATTTTGGCAGGGTTTTGGTGGGGTTAAACTGAGACATGTTATGCGCAGTAAGAGTCCTTGGAAGCATAGTGAGCTATCAAATAATGCAAACTAAACGGCCCTGCGGTTGCAGGCCCACTTAAGGGACACGTTAAAAACTTTCCTAAGTAGTGCCATTAGAGACCATTTCTTGTTGATCGTTCGAACCAATCTGCACACCACAAGTGACCGAAAGCCTGAACGGGTGGAGTTCAAGGGCCCCATTTGGGGCCCCTGGTGAGTGCAGAGGCAGAGCAGCAGGAGGTTCCAGGGGGGCGGAGCCCCCCCGGACGCTTCTTGGGATTTGAGTGCTATTCAAGAAAGTTAGATAGCCACTTTGAGGGGGAAACGTAATTCAATTCAAAGAAAAGGGAATGTTTTCTAACTCTGTTCACCAAAAACGGACAGTATATAGGGCTAAGCTTGTACTGCGAGGGGCACTTACACATAAGCGAGCGCAATCTCTATAATGGGTGAGGTGTACGAGCAGAGACCCGTCGGGGGTCCAGGGGGCGAAAGCCCCGGAAAGCTCTTGGATTTGAGGCAATTGAGAACTCAAACGCAGGGGGGGAATCAAACTTTTTGAGGGTTAAATAGTAATCAATCAAGAGAAAAGACTGTCTTCTAACTGTGTCACTGAGGACGGGCAAGTGTATAAGCTGTGCTACCGAGGGGAATACAATAGCGAGCGCAAATTGTCTTTAACGGGTGGGATGTAGCAGTAGAGGCCCTGCCGGGGTCCGGGGAGGAGCACGAAGCTCTGGCTTTAGCCATTAAGGAAGGGTTGTGGTGAAGGGTAAAGGATAGTAATTAATTCAAATGAAAGAATGGGCCCAATCGACAGCCAGTAGACCGATAAGGTCATGGCGCTGGGGCTGGGGAACCAATCCCTAACACTGGTTAGACCAAACTATGGGAATGGCCAATGCCTACCCTCCCGTTTGCCATGCACTGCCTGCTCGTGGGTCTTACATTTATTGACAATTTTGATCAAAGGATTGTTGGCACAATTAGCAATCTTGATTACTTGGGGGCTCTGAACTTGAAACAGAATTAGTTGGCTTGAGGGAATCCATTTTACATTTGTGATATTTAATGGGTTTATGCTAAGTCTGGAGTTCAAATCTTATGCTTCTGAGGCCATTATCTTTGTGTATTTCTTACCACTTATTTCTATTCTCTTTCTCTTCTCTACATTATTTCTCTTTTTCCCTCTTTTTATTGCTTTTCTTTTTGAGGATCGCTGGGGGGGTGTTCACCCCCCCCCCCACACCCCCCCCATGGCGACGGGCCTGTTTTTACTATTGCAGTAATATTGGTGACTTCATTGATGCGCATCTTCGTGTTTACGATTAAACTAACCATTTTTATCACAGGGCCAAATACTTTAAAGACATTATGTCCTTTTTAAAAATATTATTCGTTTATTCTTTTAAGGTTAATTTCCATTGTTTCGCAACCTTTTAGATCCTTTGTATGTATCTTTGTTACAAATGAGGTATCTTTAAAACGGATTAAAGGCCTAATCGAATATTGCCCTATACAGATGCCTAATTCTTCAGATTCTGGGGACCCAAGCAGTATTGCCTCAGATTCTGACGACCGCCCGTGTGAGAGCCAGGCTACAACCAAAAAATAGGTAGGCAATGATAAAGGCATTTAACGTCACGTCAATTCCTTACTTGAAGAATGTCCACTATTCGGTATATTTCTCGAACTTTACCAATTTAAACCATGAACTAAAGAAGTTATTAGGATCGCGATATGCACTTTACTGAGATTAGTCCCTTGTTGAATAAATCATTGTGACTACAAAAGAGACTTGTTTAAAATATTGTTACTTTTCTTTTTATTAATGTCATTTCAAGATCAATCTTCGTCAATGAAGAAAGTCTTCCGTCCGAAATTTCAATAAATACCAGTGAGAGAACAAGGCGTAAAAATAGGTATATTATTGGTATAAAGGATACTATCGATTAAATCCGAAGCTCATATACACTGATCAAACACCGAAACACACATCATATACTTAAGAATCCTGTAATCGTAACTTTGTTTTTAGCTGACAAACCTATTACATAGGCAGATCCTCATATGTACCATAATGAGTACGGTATTACTTCTGTTAGACCAGATTGATTTTGGTCCGAAACTAGAGGGGGCTGAATATCAGCATGAATCGAGTATACCACAGTTCCAGGTTATTTTCCGGAAGCCAATTTGTACCTACATTTATTCCCACCGTTGGAATGGGTGTATGGCATACAAAAGAGATGGAAAACCCCCCCAGAAGGGTATATTGTTTTAGCATTTTTGGGAACGGATTTTGGAACAAATTGATTCACGGAAAACAACCACGTGGTAACCATTTCTCTTGATATCTCAATATTCCTGCCTATGGATTCTTGGAGATATGTAACGACCATAGTCCAACATTTGAATTTAAAAGTTAACAAAGATGAGTGAGGGAGCCAGAGAGGGAGGAAAGGAAAGATCTAGGGCAAGAGTGGAATGTTTTGCTAATGATACCCTATACGAATATCACCGATCATTGTTGAGGTCGTAGTGGATGTAATGACCATAGTCACACATTTGTAAGAATAAAGGAAATAGAGAGAAAGAAGAAATAAGAGAGAAAGAAAGAAAGAAAGACGAGAGAGAGAGAGGAAGAAGGGAATGAGAATCCGTCCTTTAGTAATTGGCTAACCAAAATTTTCAACTTTCAGGGGTGGTTGTTCAAAATGGTAAAGTGATAAGAAATTTGAACAAGCATAACATCAAAATTTGTTTCTTATTGTATGATTCTGATGTATGACCATCTGCACACTCGAGCAAGCTACCATCAGAATCATCATATATCTCCCAGTCAGAGTTGATAAGAACCTAAATCATCTAAATAAACAAGTGGTAAGTTTATATTATTTTTGAACTCACTGCCTGTGTAATCTGTGGCCCCCCTTGTTGTTTCATATTGTATAAGTAGGCCATCGCTGCGATATGGTAGAACATGCTTCAAAAACGGGGTGTTACATTTTACACTCAAGTCAGTGTCAAGTTTGTTGGTGTTAGTTTTCTGGTATTGAATGTTAGGATTTAACACTGATCGGTGTCGCTGCACAATTTAATTATGGCATTGTGGTGATCGGCTTATGAAATGGTGAGGTAACAGTTCCTATAAAACAAAAATAAACAAACAAACATTGTTTACTAAAATATCAGCCATTAACAAATATAAATGTTAACACCAAAGTTTGACTGTTAATTAAACACCAGAGGGTGCAGTTCCCGATTGATTCCAGGAGGGTGTTCAATTAACACTGGTAGTGTCATTTGACACTGCAGTGTTAAAAAATCGACTATCACATGTGTACACCAGCCATGTCTATCGTTACATTGTATACCAGAATTTGTATATTATAATATTATATAATTATATATAACACATTTTTTACTTAATGATGTATTTCATAAGCCTGGTTCTTTTGCAAGCAGGGTACACATCAGTTAATCTACAATACTCAGTCTCCAAGTTACATCAAAATATGCCCGAAAGATAGAACATGTCTAATATATCTTAGACATGTTTAAAATGTGAGGCGTGACATTTAAATTTTTGATAGATATTTTATTTGGACTATTTATATTACAAAAACTGGTAATGAGAAAAAAAAACAGACCAACCCTCCTATTGTGACATATCATGATGAACACGAATTATCAGACTAATCAATAAAATAACTGATCGGATTATACAAAGGCGTGTAATGATGTCATTTTTGTTAATCATAAAGAATGATATTTATTATACAATCACCGAAATTAAGTAGTTATTTTCTTGTCCTTGTGTTTTCTCCAAGAGAAATTTCCTTAAGTTGGTTTTTAGAGAAGAGCCGTTGCTTTAAAAGGAGTTAACTGAATCAGTAGATCAAAATGAAAAAATATATGTCTCATTTGAGTCGAATATCAAATACTCTCATTTCTGAACGATATTTTGGGTTTGATCATGAATGTACGTAATCATGATTTAATGTTACAACTTATGCATACAATCCAATACCAATGAGAAAGCCTTTATTTTAGGATCGGCGAACCAAAAATACCAATGGGGAATGCTTATCGGCGACCGTTAAATACCAATTGTTTGTGATATTGATCTTTCGCACAGATTCATGATGCCAGGTATACACCTGCAGGCAAGAAGTCATAACCAATCAGGATCGGGAATTCTGCGTAAGACTCTTCGAGCCAGCCATCGTCAGATGAATTGACGCCACCCAAATCTACTACACGGGGAATAAAGGAGGTTTCTTCTCCTTAAACTTCTGAAAACATGTGGGTTTTTTTACCCTTGTTTCATCACTTGGAGGAATTCGGCATGCGCAGCTGAAATTTTTTATTTTCAAACTTTTGAAACGACTAACAATGCTCTTGGAGCTGATGTTTTCATCATTTGAACTGTGAAAAAGAACTGACTAAATGCGGGAGTGCTAGAGGCGAAGGCCGAAAATATGGCAATTCATTAATTATGATAGATTATATCCGTGAAGCCCTATAAACTGCTGGAAAGTTTGCCTTGTTGGTTCTGCACGCCTGCATCGATAACAGAGAAACCAAAGACTCTATCAAAATTGAACTTCGAGAAACATTTCAAGTGGGATGAAACAGTAAAACGACACAACATAAATATTAGTTATAATATTTTGATATTCTGTATATTCAAATAATAATATATTATGATGTTGTATTTTTATAGGGAATTTCATGACGATCAGACAAATAAAGAAGCAAGATGACGCATTTATGATTATGGGAAGAATAAGGTGATATGCAAATATGTATGTCAGATTACAAAATACAGATATGTCATATGACAACTTGGTTATTCGCATTATACTGTCTATTAGACCCTGATCTCTATACATGGAGTTTGAAACCGGGACTCGTAAATTCGCACTGACGGCCATATTGGTAATCCAAAAAAAGCCCAAGAAGCAGAGGATAAAGAATTATTTACTCGTTTTGTATCATAGTATGGTTTTTTATGATTTCTGTACTAGTTTGTAGGTGCTGTGTCTCTGTTGAGCTGCCATAAAACATATTATTATTTATAATTATGACCTGATTTACCTAAATATACCCTTGAGGATGGTAGTTTAAATCCTAAAACTGTTGCATTGGTGCGTAACCCACCCTACCCTAATTCTGATAATTTTTTAACGCTACAAATGAATACCGACCGTAAATGCTTTTAGTCCTATCAGTCTGGGCCGTTTTTTTTTTATATTTTTCCGTGTGATTACCGTTTTAACAAGGCGTCTTCGAACCACAAGGTCCCCCCCCGTCGCGATATAAATGGAGGGAAATATAATTTTAAGATCACAGGGAGAGTTGTGATGGAAATATTTGGTTCTCAAACCACTGAGGCTGCTGGCGCTAGCTTTGCAATTTGACGTTATCAAATGTTGACTACATTGGCCTACAACTATTTGCGTTATTTGACCTAGATGACCTACTGACCCTGAAATGGCCTTCACAATTTTCGGTTTAAAAATGTGACCACACTCCACAATGTTTCATGACTAACCACATGTTGAGTTAGTTGACCTTGAATAACCCCCACGACCTTGAATGACCTTCAAAATTTTTGGCAATGATTGATCAGTTTTTCAGACCATATACTACCATGTATAATGAATTTGACCTCGCTGACCCACATGACCTTGAAATGACCATCAAAAATTTCGGCACTGAATGTTGACCACACCCACCAGTTTTCATCATCCTAAAAAACACATCTTGTGTATGGATTTGACCTGGATGACCCCTGCATGACTGAAATGACCTTCAACTTTTTTTTTGACACTGAATACTGACCATAACCCACCAGTTTTCATCATCCTACCACCTACTTAGTGGTTTGACCTTGAATGTACCCACATGACCTTGAAATGACCTTCAATTTTTTTGGCAGTGAATCTGAATACACTCACCACGTTTCATCATCCTACCACATTTGACAAGGTATAGCATTTTACCATTTGACCTTAATGACCCTGCATGACCTGGAAATGACCTTTAATTTTTTACAGCACACCCACTCAAGTTTCACTCATCATCCTACCCAAGTTGACAAGGGCTATAGCATTTAATTTCCCTTTGACCTTGATGACCCTGCATGACCTTGAAATGACCTTCATATTTTTACGGACTTGAAGGTTGACCACACCCACCAATTTCAATCATCCTACCACAATTGGCAAGGGCTATAGCAATTTATTCCATTTGACCTTGAATGACCCCTGCAAATGACCTTGAAATGACTCAAATGTTTCGGCACTGAATGTGACGCACACCCCCCAAGTTCATCATCCTACCACAATTGACAAGGCTATAGCAATTTAATCATTCCATTTGACCTTAAATGACCCCTGCATGACCTTGAAATGACTTCAAAATTTTTTCGGCACTGGATGTACCACACCCACAAAGTTCATCATCCACAACATTTGACAAGGGTTTTAGCAATTTAATTCTCATTTGCTTGATGCCCCTGCATGCCCATTTACATGAACCTTCAAACTTTTTGGCACCGAATGTTGACGACACCACCAAGTTTAATCATCCTGCCGCAATTGCCAAGGCTTATCGCAAATTAATCCCTTTTGACCAATTTGATCCTATTTTTGACCATTATTTGACCTTTGACCCCTCTACATGCCCCCCCCCCCCAAAAAAAAAACTCCGAA